>JAIEZT010000009.1:12979256-13104256 GCA_019594935.1 Periophthalmus modestus
TTCTCAAAGTTTGTAAAAAGAGTCATTTTTGTACTGTGTTTGATTACAGAATGTGCCCGTTGAGTTCGCTGACGCTTAAACAGGAGACATTGTACTTGTTAAGTTTAGCGCTGTGATCCTCGCCCTCATTTAGCTCCAACAACTGTGATAAGTACTCTGACTCTGATGTGATCCTAGGCTTTATACTTCCCTGTGAAATGGTATTAAAACTGACTGGTTTAAGGTTAAAGATACATAATGTAACTTTTGTAGCCAAAAAAAAAAAAAAAAAAAAAAAAAAAAAAAAAAATGCAGCCAAAGCAAAAGACTTGAAAAAAAACAAAATATTTTTATTTGGGGGCGACAGTGGCTCAGTGGTTAGAGTGTTGGTCTCCCAACCCGAAAGTCGGAGGATCGACTGTCGTTGCGTCCTTAGGCAAAACACTTCACCCACATTGCCTAGTATGAAAGTGGTGTGTGTGTGAATGATCAGTGGTGGTCGGAGGGGCCGATGGCGCAAACTGGCAGCCTCGCTTCCCTCTGTCTACCCCAGGGCAGCCATGGCTACAATAGTAGTTTACCATCACCAAGTGTGGAGTGAATGAATAATGACTTCAGTGTAGCGCTTTGATAAAGCGCATTACAAGTGTAAGGCATTATTATTATTTTAATCTTGGTTGTTATTGTTGTACTGAAAAACTTTGAAAAACATGCCTCCTTACTGTAAGCGAGCTTGCATCTCCACAAACCTGACCCTTATTTGGCCTGGATGAGCACCAGCCTGCTTCTTTCCATGGAAATATTGTTCCTTTGGCTAAAATCCTCCACAGCATGGCATAAAACAGAAATATATCAATGGAGATGGTTCCTAAATATGGTTTAACTTTTTATTTCCATGGAATCATTGCAGGTGACATGCAACCTCCAGAAAGTTACATACTGTATTATCAAGGTTAAACAGGATTAAAATAAAAGGGATTTGCAAATAATTTGTAGATTTAGATCCACTTTTAACACTACTAAACTGTCTACAAAGTGTTTTAATAGAATTATTTACTGTTCCCAGTCCTTTTTGCCAATTTATGTGCAAACTAGGTACATTTGTAGCTTTGTGGTCAGAAATGTAAGCAAATAAGTGTGTGTTGCCTCTAGTGACCTCTGCCATTTCAAGTACTATGTGACATCCCCCAGGACTGCCTTGATTACAGTCAGATGTTTCTGATTACAAACTCCTGGCTACATAGGCGGAATTTGAAGTGTGGACACCTGTTAGACCAATCAGACTATTCCTCATATGTCCAGACCCTGCCCATTCTTTCCCCTAATACACCTACGTTTCCTACTTTTTGACAGACACATATGGGCCATTGGTCGAGGCGCCCCCTACAAGCCACCAGCTGACAAGCCACAAGTGCTGCGGTCCTCTTTTCACCTACTGCCAAGGTAAAAACACAAAATCACGTCAACGGCCAGTCGGAAATCGTCCTTGACCTGGGAAGGTACACTGGGGCAGATCAAAGAGAAATTATTGCTTGTACTCAATGTGGGATTAAAGTGTAAATGAAGAGGACAAACACTTACCTCGCAAAATCAGAAGGATTATTCTGTAATCTTTGGAAGGAGAAGACGTCATTTCACGGGAGAATGAAGGGATGTCTCCGTTGCTTGTAGTTTGTGACCGAATTGATGAACTCACAACTCAAGAGACAATGCGTCTACTGTTTCCAGTGGTCAAGTTGCTGCCTCTAATACAAGTGTTCCTGTTTAAAATGTCAATCCAGCTTTTATTCATCAGTGGTACAGACAGGAATTAAAACTTGTGAGGCAAATTGGTGAACCACATCAGAAGGACAAACTTGGATGTACTAGTTTGGAGAGGCAAATTCAAAAAGCTCTAAATAAAGGTTACAGTGAGTCTGACATCATGGAAGCTGTAATTCAGACAATTGCTTCAGGAATAAAGTTAAAGAGCTGCCTTGAAACCAGAGCGGATTTACCTCTTAGCGCCTTGAGACAAATTCTGAGGTCACATTTCATTGGAAAGGATGCTACCGAACTGTATCACTCTCTCACTAAAGCAGCATAGGACCCCAGAGGGACACCAATACAGTTTGTCCCCAGAGCAATGGACTTAAGGCTGCAGATTTAGTTTGCATCTGAAAGGGCTGAGACTGGACTCAAATATAGCCCTGAACTAATCAAAAACCAATTCCCGCAGACAGTGCTTACCGGTCTGATAGATGACAGTTAGGACTGATTAAAAGTACTTATGTATTCCAAGTCACAAGCTGCCCAAAATGAAGCAGTGAGGGAAGACTTCAATATTAACAACAGAGAGATCCCAGCCCTGACAACAACCGATTGCAAAAAACCTAGTGAACTCAACAAACATGAAACTCTCCTGGAAAAAGTGGGACCAGGGCAATAAAATGATCTGTGAATCTATTCAACAGTTTTCCACCCATCTCTCCAACCTCCACCAAGCTCCCCAGTAGCAGAGAGGCTAAGTCAACCACACAGTAGAAATTTCAGGCCCCATAAAGACCACCTACTTTGAGGAAGTGGGGTTCATTTTGGCCCACAAGGCTGTTCCAGGAATGAGTGAGCAGTCAGTACTTGTTCCTCTGGCTAGCAGTGATCTGGAACATCCCATAATTGTCTTCAATGCCATGGAGGAGCCTGCCCTAACTGGTGACACCTCGGGGAATTGTAATGCAGTGGGTCACATGGTCCAGAGACTCTCTTCAGCCCTAGAGGTGGGCCGCCGCACTGGTCTTTCTGTTCTGTTTCAAAGCAGCACACACCTTAGAGTAGCCCCCACATTCCTTCAGCTTTCACCTTGTGGCCATCCCCAAAAACAGCATTATGAGTGTGTTTGCGGACAGGTCTAAGGTGGTGGAGCCTATGCTGTGCTTCGAGCCTTACCCGGAGTCGTAAATGGTCAAATGGGTTAAAAATAAGAGAGCAGGTTGCAGTTTTCCCCCAAGACAAGACATGAGTCACTGTGGCTGCAGGAAATACAACGGACAGAGACATTACACTGGGTGACCGGAAATCATGTTCACAGTATTCCATGACCTATTGTCATATTGTCACATTATTCCGGACATATTGTCTGGAAGAAAGATGAGAGCCTCCGTCTTTGTGTGGAATAAAGGCTGTTGAACCAAAAGACTTTGCCCAATCGTCATTCTGTCCCCCGGATTGAGGAGATTTTGGAAAATCTCTGGGCAATTCATGGTTCATGGTCCTGGAACAAGGAAAGGAGTACTATCAAGGCATTGTGAGTGAATGGAGCCGCTCATCTACAGTCTGTATTACACCTTGGGGACTATGAATGGGTACGGATTCCTTTTAGACTTACAAACGCACCAGTCCCTTACATTGACGATGTCCTAGTCTTCAGCCATAGTTTTGCCCGACATGTAGACAATGTGAGATAAGTGCCGTGACAACAAAAACAAGCTGGCATTAAACTGAGACCAATAAAGTGAGTTCTTCAAGCGTGAGGTAGAACAGCAAAATCCCTCCATGACCAAAGCCTGGAGAAAAAGGTCCCCAGAGAAAGGGCCAACATAGAAAACCCCTTCATTCTGAGTGTGTGGATGCTTCAGAAACTGGTTCTCTATCACAAACAAGAGGGAGTCTGAAATTTTCTTTGCCTTTTGCCCATGTTTCTCTTGTGGAGAGGCTCATCTCTTTCCGGACCCAGAGGCCAGTCACTCCGTAGAGGTATTATATTGTATTGTATTGTGAAGAATATGACTAGATTGTGTATGTCGTTTCAAGTATGTAGTTAATTGTGTACAAATTGTGCAAAACTAGCAAACTTGCCTTGCCCGTTTTTTGTTAAGTAAAATTATAAACCTTTAACAGAATTAAAAATAGATTTCTTGTAAATTCTCGTGAAGTTTATATTTTTACTTCCCGGTTGGACACAGGCAGCACATGTGGCATATGTAGAGGTAATTCCAGTTCTGTTACTTAGCAACCATAATGTTAACACGGGCCAAAACTTAATTTACACTATAGTTATTATTAGACTAAGAAAAATAGATGCCAACACCTTTAATGTCAATGGCAAGGAAGGCCGCTAAAATGCCTCCCTTGTGCGTAATTTGTCCTTGCATTTTGGATAGAATTTTCACTGTGGATCATTCTGTTTAAGAACTCTTACTTCCAGTCTTTTTGTACTTTTCTTCTGAGCAGAGCAGCCTGAGGTAAACCCAAACTCTGGGACCATAAACTGTGAGAATGAACCACATAAACCAGAGACACTTTTATCTCCTCACACCAGTGTTAAGGATCCATCTGCTCCATTGGTCTTTCAGGGCGACACTAAAGGCCAGTGCTTTGTAAAGTGAAAACAATAAGTCTTTAAAGGTGCATTGTGTAACTTTTCTGAAGAAAGGTTCACTACTTGCTTGTCTCCTTAAAACATGTTGGTAGTGGCCAAACTGACCCTCTGCCACTGAAATGTGCACAATGGCTAACGTGTTTAGGATGGCTATTGTGTGTCTAATGACCATTCTTCACATAAGTCCATAAGACGTTTTGGATGTACATAAAAAATCACTTTACTTCCAGGATTAAAGAAGGCAGATAAACAAAACTCCATTTAACTCATTGGCCCATTCTGGGTCGCACACCTAACTGCGTCATCAGAAGATGCACTTTTATACCTGACCCTCTACAGGCACAATATAAGAGCGCCACCCACAGACCGACCAAAGCAATACAATTTGGCTTGAACAATGTTATTGCTTTGCCTGGAATGTTCCGCAGTATGGCATTAATCGATCTATGGAGACATAAAAGTAGCACACAAGTTTCAGGTCAGGTCTGTAGGCGAGCACAGTCACAGTAAGAGTGCAGGTTTTTCAAAGTATTTATATTAGAAAGGGCAGATACGTTTAAAGGAGCTGTACATACATATTGAAAAAGCAGCTTTTTAGTATGAAAAACCGTTTTTGTTCACGAACCAGGAAGTGTTAGCATGCTAGTTGCTGTAGACATGCTCTGACCTCAGAAGGTTGTAAAAAGCAGCAAAGAATTAGGATGCTAGGAATACGTTCGGAAAGTCTGGAATTGATGAA
The DNA here is from genome assembly GCA_019594935.1 of Periophthalmus modestus. Taxonomy (NCBI): domain Eukaryota; kingdom Metazoa; phylum Chordata; class Actinopteri; order Gobiiformes; family Gobiidae; genus Periophthalmus; species Periophthalmus modestus. The sequence continues at coordinate 12,984,332 of JAIEZT010000009.1, forward strand.
TTAGTTTGAAGATGTTTTTAAGATAAAAACATAAGGTAAAAATCTGTCACATCGTCTTTAATGTCATGCTGAGGAACATTCTGGGCAAAGCAGTAATATATCCATGGGGACAAGCAGCAGATTTAAGCCCAGACTTTCTCAATATGGACACTTCATCTCCAAAAATGTTCCGACAAAAAACTTTAAAACTCAAATAGCAGCCTTATATCATGTGTGACAGTGATATGAAGTTAGTAATAAAATGTCCCCATAGACACTCCTTACAGGTTATTGCTCTGCCTGTTCGAGACACTAGAGTATTTCTGACCTTTATACACACTGGGGACGTCTACTCTCTCAGTTTGGGTCCATATTGTGTGGACCAAATGCTTTTATTACCTTGGCATTTGGCTGTGTCTCTTCTGCACAGGTCATGTCCCCAGGGTCCACGGTGAAAGGAGCAGTCACTCAAAAACTCCATTCACTTTGAAGGTTTTGTCACAGGCTCCGGCGCTGGTATTTGCAAAGAGTTTGGTTAAAGGTGTACTGTTGGGAGGGTGTGCCACCTTCTTGTCTCTATAGAGATGTTACTGCATTGCCTGGAATAGTCCACAGTATGGCATTAAACAGGTTTATTTGCAATAGCGGAATTATAGCTGTGTGTGAATTGAATAAAACCTGGGCACTTTATTAGTATCAGTGTGAGTCTTGATTGAGTTTGTTTTTTGGTGTGTGTTTGGAGACAAGCAGATAACACTACTACACTGTTACAGATCAGATCCCTGGAGAGGCAATCCCATAATGCATGCAGGATAATAACGCATGTTTTTCAAGGTATTTTGAGCAATTGAAACACTAAATATATTAAATACTTAAGTTTAATTGCATAAATTGGGACATTCCAGGTACAGCAATAACGTCTCCATGGAAACTAGCAGGTGGCCATCCCTCTAACAGAAAAGTTACATAGGCTACAAACGATAAATCGGACAGTTACTCATACTAAAGTAGTTTCCCCAAATAATTCCTTACTCTATGTTGGATCATTTCTTGGACCACTACTTTGTACTTCTACTTGAGTAATCATATATTTTGATGTTAAGTTACATTTACCTGAGCACAATTTTTGACTACTCAACCCAAATTATAAACAGGTTTTCATCTTCTGTAACTCTGGTAACATGTTTATCATATAAAAGTGAGGAAGAAAAGTACAAAAATACAGGAAGTAGTGGTGAGTTATACAAAAAATCCCAACTTAATCACAACACATTGTAGTGGTGCAGTTTTACTGACAGATTAAACATTTATTTTTTTAAATCAAGGTGCTGACATCCACTTTACTTGGCCTTTGTTAACATTATGGTTGCTATAGGTACAGGCAACAAAACAGTAGCCCAATTATCTCTGTGTATGTCATATCTGCTGTCCGTATCCAATCAGGAAGTAAAAATATAAACCAAAAATAAATAACGAGAAAAAACTGGGGAAATATTTTAGTAAAATCTTAATTACAATGGGGTTAACTATGATTTTGTGATGAAGTAGTACGCCTTATCTACTTGTTACTATAGTAATATACCATATCTCTGCATGTGTTCCTGTGCAGAGTTTCCCTATTAAACATGGCTCATACAGCTAACTCTCTAAACTACATTATTAATGGGCTGTCTGTGGCTAAATATACAATCATTTGCATGGACTAGTCTGACATATGAGGAGAATTGACCCTCTCATAAACATAACCTCTGCTTTAGTGAGAATAATGACTTCTCCAATACTAACATTTGCACTGGGCTCAGAGACAGAGGATGAGGAGGAGGAGGAGGAGGAGGAGGAGGAGGAGGAGGAAGAGCCATGTAGACTGGCAATTTTATGCATTGACTGTTTACAAGGGAAAGGGACACAAACAACAATGATATTTAAATGATATCATAGCAATAGAAATCTGCAAAAATATGGCTGTAACTGCCTTGTTGTAGGTCATAGTATATATAAATGGACATAATAATGCCTTACACTTGTAATGCGCTTTACAGGCTTGTCAGAGCCTCTCAAAGCGCTACACTATAGTCATTATTCATTCACTCCATACTTAGTGATGGTAAGCTACTATTGTAGCCACAGCTGCCCTGGGGCAGACTGACAGAAGCAAGGCTGCCAGTTTGCGCCATCAGCATAGCTAACCTGCTAGCTGTAGCGTTCCAAATAGGAAATGATCATGGGAGCTCTTCCGGCTCCATCAACTCTTTCTAGGTCCAATTCACTTTACATTAGTCACCCGTCTCTTCATAACTGCTGCTGTCAGACTCGTCATTTTGGTTTTAAAATGTTCATATTGATCCCCTCTACAGGATCCTGGTGTTTTTATTTCGATACTGTGCCCGTAACGCAAAATATGAACGTTAATAAAAGACAACTGCTTGCAGTCTTTCCCCGAGGTCGCTCCCGCTACCACTGGCAACAGGTTTGATTGACAGTGTTGCTAAGAGCCTGCCCCCTGCCAAACCAGCAGTGCAGGCGGGAAGAGGCGTTACCTTTCAACAGCTTCACTCCAGATGGGCTCTTTGGTTACTATGATGCTTGCGGTCGAAATTCTTAATATGCAACTTGGCTCCAAATGCGCTCCATAACTGCTAGCCTCAATGAGCTTCATTTGACTGGAGCTGAATGCTACGGGTGACGTCACACTCCCTTAGTCCACTTCTTTACATAGTCTGTGGTGTAGGTTCAAGTTTATCGCACGAAAATGAAAAGACAGTAACGATATGCCCCATACAAATTTTGCATATATCAAAAGAATTAAAAAATTAATTATACAGTGGTCCCTCGTCTATCGCAGGGATTATGTTTTAAAAATAACCTGCAATAGATGAAATCTGCAAAGTAATCAGCTTTATTTTTTACAATTATTATATATGTTTTAAGCCTGCAAAACCCCTCACCACACACTTTATACACTTTTCTCAGACAGGCATTAACATTTTCTCACATTTCCCTCTTGTTTAAACATTCTCAAATTTCAAACCTATTATATCCCTCTTCCTCAATGATCGCTTTAAATGTGTTATTCTCGTGCCTCTGCTCCAACGGTATCCACAGAGGTGTCTCTCCGTGCATAGAAACACTTTTATGTCCAAAGTGTTTCTGAAATTTGTCAGTGCAGAATGTTTCATCGACATTGTGGGTTTTGTCGGGGGAGAAAACTTGCAAACATACAGCACTTAAGAGTCACACTGTGATTGAATAGTTATGTAAATTTGGCTGAACACATTCTGCACTGTACAGGAGACACATCATGGAGGAGACTGACAATGGTCTATAGTCCCTTGGCCAATCAGGACGCAAAACACAATGCGAGTTCATACACTGTTAAAAAAAAAGCATGCAAAATTGCACTAAGCAGCGAGCTTGCGAAAAGTGAACCACGATATAGTGAGGGACCATTGTATATTATGACGTTTCCACTCATCGCCCCATTTATAATTATAATTTAACCTATTGCCGCATAGTCAAAATCTTGGTTCAGTAAATTTAATTAACTTACAATCTGGGTTAGCTTTTAGGTTACTTCTGGTTGCTTTTTTGATCGACCTGGTTGGTCCTGTTTTACCTTTTTTTTTTTTTTTTTGTCCTGGCTTGGCCTGGGTTCAATCCTAGTTTAGTCCTGGTTTGATCGTTGTTTAGTCCTGGTTCAGATCCTGTTTGTCCCTTATTTAAACCCCAGCTTTCTGCTCTCCGCACAGTAAAGCATTATGCAGATATCGATCCCTCTGTCAGCACAAACATTACAGAGGAAGCCTTTAATTAGACAGAGCAGACAGGGTTCAACAGGGAGGGCATCTGGGTTAAATCATTACACACTGGATCGCTTACACTCACCTACAGTTTACACGGTGGCTGAGTGGCTGATACTTTTGCCTGAAAGCATAATACTTTTGGGTTCGATTCCCCCGGCAGTGTTGTGTTTGTTCTGCCTGTGTCCTGGTGGGTTTCCTCTAGTACTTCAGTTTCCTCCATTAACCCCAAACCGTATCTCCCAACTAATGGATTGCTTAAACTGTAATGAAGGGATGGCATGTCAATTGTTTTTATAAAATATGTCATAATGATTAATGTTCTATGACATTTTTATTAAAGGGGACAAAGGAGCAAAATGGACATTTATGAGCTTTTAAACATGCTATAACAGTCATCATCAACTTAATCAGAGCTGTATTTTGATCAGTGATTTTCATTCCTGCATGTTTGAGTAAGTTTTACTGCTTTTTTTTTTTTTTTTACTGCTCTGAAAATTCCTGTTTTCACCTACCCCCTATCTCCGCCCACTTCTGAAAAAAAAAAAAAAATAAATAACACTTTAACTCATCCATGTAGGGTTTAATAATGTCACATAGCAATTCTTCAACAAAAGCAAGAAAAATCTGCTGCTCGCTACGGTGAAATGCCACTCCAAAGAGGTGGGGCTTCCGCAATTTTTAACTGGAAATCAATGAACATGCTTCTGTTATTAAGTAGTTTGAGATCAATACTGCGTTCAACAATGGAAAAAAATATTAAATAATGATTGTCATAATTTAAAACCAAAAACCTGAAAAAGCTAAAGCTTTGAGTATAAGACAGTAGTTTGCTCATTAGAAAAAAGGATATGGGCTTCATTATCCATATCCATAAACTAGGAATAAATGTTGATAAATGATTTGGTGGCCCCTAACTAAAAAGCAAGATTAATCGCAATCAAATTAAAATCTAAATTTGAATGGACACAATTACCAAATCAAAAAGGGTGCAATTTATGAAAAATAATTTTCTCACCAAACAACAAAATATCTGGTCTCATGCTGCATAAAAACTGCTAACCCTGTAATTTAGATCTGTATGAACATATTCTGAAATGTGAGTATTGTATTAGTTTGTCAGTTTGTGTTTCAGTCTATTTGAAACTTCTTCTGGACGTGTTTAAAATGTGAACTTGAGCAGAATCGAAAATCGCAAATCTAATCCATATTGCAATGCTTGTCAGAAAAATCACAATTAGATATTTTCCCCGAAGCGGTCATCCCCAATATGTCAGTCCTCCAGGTACTCTTGACATTCCTCACAATTTCAGTACGGAATTTCACCAAGAATTTATATGTGTCCAAAGTGTGCCCATTCCCAGAGTCAGCAAATACACCTCTATAGCAAATATCAGCTAGCGGCACTTTATTGTTCCTTTCCAAACGTTCATTCTTCCAGACAGCAATCACTCCCAAAGTGTCCCATAAAAGAATCGAATAGAAAGGGGAGGGGCAGAGCTGGAGGGGACCGGTGCAAGGAGTGATGCATTGTGGGTAATGTAGTAAAGAGAGGGTGAGAGCAGAGCATAAAAAAACAGCCTGGAGGCACAAAAAAAGGCTATAAAAACGATGGGTCACAACTTTGAATCACTGATTTAGGATGAAAGATATTTGATAAAAGGCTCTTTACCTCATTTTTTTCCCCATGAATTTGAACAAAATTTGTCTTGCCCCAGTATAGATATTGTATAAGCAGCTCTCGAGGTCAAAATAAGTCCGCTGCATGCTGTCTGTATCCAATTATAAATACACTGTCTGATAATCAGGAAGTCCATGTTAGCATGCTAGTTTTTAGTTTGACTGTGAAGGCAAAACTCTGCTCCGGCATCAAAGTTGTGAAAAGTTCCTATAAACTCATAGTGGTGGATAATTAGGATGGTTGTAATGCAAAAGGTAAATGAGGAATAACTTTGGACCATTGTAAATCGTTTAAAATGAACTAGTTCTGTTTTTTTTTTAGATTTTTAAGACAGTAAAAATCATACTACAACTAGTATCAAAACTAGACAGTATTGAAGAAGTCACATTCACAGGACAGAAATGAACCTTTCCTGAATAGCTTTAGAATGATAACTTAGTATACGCCCATGGAAGATACCAGGACGACAGAGATTATGCAGCTATAAGGCCACATGGTAATATAAAAGAAAGTACTACAACAATGTAATGTTGAAAATCACATTCTACTGTCTAAGAGTTAAATATCATCATCATTATCATCACGGTATCGGAATCAGTATTGAGTATCAAGTCTATTCCCACTGTTTGACTCACACAATCCACTGAATCACAACCTCAGTGTTAATTGAACATTACAACACAGAGCTCAAGCGGTTCCTACAAACACAGAGGGAAAAATGAAAGAGGAACAGCACGTGCAGAAAGCCCCTCTGCTTGTTCCTTACACAGCTGGTATCTGAAAAGCTTCACAGGATTTTCAGGCAGCATGGATATTTCAAACCTAAAAATACTTTAAGACAGAAACCCTGAGTCACAAACAAAGTCATGTAGTCTACTCCATTCGGTGTAGTGAAGAGTGCAGCGAGCGTTACACTGGAGAAACTAAACAGCTACTTCATAAGAGAATGTACCAACACCGGCGTGAGAGCTCCTCTAGACCCCAGTCTGTTGTACATCTACATCTCAAAGCCACTAACCACTCCTTTAAAGATAGTGAAGTTCAGATCTTAGCCAGAGAAAAGAAATGGTTTGAGAGGGGAGTTAAACAAGCTATTTTTGTTAGGAAAGGCAATCCTTCCTTGAACAAGAAAGGGAGGGCTTAGACACAGTTTATCTCATTTATAATCCCATGCTCAAACCTAAATCATAACAAGGAAAACAATAGTGACAGCCAGAATGCAAAATATGATTCATGCACAGTTCACACTTAGTGCAGTTTAATAGACAAACTGTAAAAACAATAGCGGTTTACCGTTTCAGTGTAGTTAGCTCCTTCCTTCAGATAGCTATAAGGCAGTGTCCACCTATAATCTGACCAGAACTGAAGAAGCGGCCTGGATGAGCACCGAAACATCTTCACTCTAAAACGTTTGTCCAGTTGACAGAATTGAGAATTAAGTTTGCTATTCCTTAGTATCAAAATCAAATTTCAAAGCTTGGCATTGCGACAACATAGTCCCAACCATTTGGACTACAAAGATGTGAGACAAATTCAATTGAAAATGCCAAACCGGGACTAGAACCTGCATTTGATCCCCTATAACACTCTTCAAACCAGGGTCTTTTTTACAGTACCCCCATAAATCAATAGTACAAGGTTATCATAGTGCCATTGGGGGTACATGGTGTATATATGTGTATTGTGTGATAGAAGAGCTGTGGTGCCTTCAGGGTCCCTCTCAGTAAATGGATTTTTTGTTCTATTCTGGTACACCACCCCAGTTCAACTCCCTTTTCCAGTCTGAGGCTATATCTGCAGGACAAATGTTTCTATGTAATAATAAGACAGGATTCAATATAACTTTATTAACCAGGTTACACTGCTCCCGTGACAAATAAGAGCAGAGAAGGCAGCCACAATATTATTATTATGATCAAATAGTTATCTTTTCATCCAACAATTGTGCGCAAGTGGCTCCCCAAACAATTACAGTAATATACACTTGGAAAAACAATACTTCTCAGCTGTAGTACTTGGTATTGTCTCGTCTCAAAATAAAATGCTGCCTTCACATGTTGTCACAAGTTTTTTTTTTCTTAAATGATTGGTTTATGTATGTTTTAAATGTGTTTTGTAAGTACTGAAGGCATGTATCACTTTGGAGTGAATCTGAAATCAAAAGAATCACGATTAAAACTATTTTGTTTGTAGAATTCTTAAAAAAAAAAAAAAAAAAAAAAAAAAAAAGGTAAATAGATAGGCAGGCTCCTGAACAACTAAGATTATAACGCAAATCTAGAACAATTAATCTAACCTATTTGACCCAATGCACAGTGTGAATACAGGACAATATTCAGAAGATGTTTTGGCAATTCATCATGAATGTGCTGAAATGTGTATGTAAAGTATCACGTGAAAAGTGAATCCATAGTAAAATGAACCGTAAAAGTGCAGTTACTTTATTTGGAAGATTTAATCCAAAAACAACAGAAGCAATATCCGTTTTTTGTGCCCCTCTAGTAGAATATACCGTGTTATATTGTGTTTAGTGACCTCTGTAGCCTTAAAGGTCACGCACGCAATCATGTCACTGCTCACATCTACGCACAAAGACTTAAACAGTGAACGGCAGAAGAAATAAAGTCTGAAATATGAGTCTGACTTGTATGGTAGGCTGTGTAGCTGTGTGTGTAGCTGTGTGTGTAGCTGCGTGTGTAGCTGCGTGTGTAGCTGCGTGTGTAGCTGCGTGTGTAGCTGTGCGTGTGAAGCTGCGTGTGTAGCTGCGCATGCAACTGCGCGTGTGTCTCTGTGCGAGTGTCTGTGTGTGTGTCTCTGTGTGAGTGTGTCTGTGTGTGTGTGTGTGTCTCTGCGTGTGTCTGTGTGAGTGTGTCTGTGCGTGTCTCTGTCTGTGCGTGTGTCTGTGTGAGTGTGTATATCTGTGTGTGCGTGTCTCTGTGTGAGTGTCTCTCTGTGTGAACGTGTCTCTGTGTGAACGTGTCTCTGTGTGAACGTGTCTCTGTGTGAACGTGTCTCTGTGTGAACGTGTCTCTGTGTGTGTCTGTGTGTGTGTGAGTGTGTGTCTGTGTGAGTGTCTCTCTGTGTGAGTGTGTGTGTGTGTGAGTGTCTCTGTGTGTGTGTGTGTGTCTGTGTGAGCGTCTGTGTGTGTGAGTCTCTGTGTGAACATGTCTCTGTGTGAATGTGTCTCTGTGTCAACGTGTCTCTGTGTGAGTGTGTCTCTGTGTGAGTGTCTCTGTGTGAGTGTGTCTCTGTGTGAGTGTGTCTCTGTGTGTGTGTGTCTCTGTGTGAGCGTCTGTGTGTGTGCGTCTGTATGTGTGAGTCTCTGTGTGAATGTGTGTGTGAACGTGTCTCTGTGTGTGTCTCTGTGTGAACGTGTCTGTGTGAGTGTCTCTGTGTGTGCGTGTCTGTGTGAGTGTCTCTGTGTGAGCGTGTCTGTGTGAGTGTCTCTGTGTGTGTGTGTCTGTGTGAGTGTCTCTGTGTGAGTGTGTCTCTGTGTGTGTGTCTCTGTCGGCATGTGCGTAAAGCTCCAGGTGGATTTAAAGGTAAAATGTCAGACAAAATTAAAGGTGCATTATGTAACTTTTCTGGTCGGGGTCTGCCACCTGCTTGTCTCCTTGGAGAGGTTTTTGCGCTGCCTGTAATGCTTCACAGTATGGCATTAAGGTCACCTCTCATGTCAGGTAAAGCAATAACTTATCCATGAAGACAAAAAAGTGATACACCGGCCCTACGTTAAATACAAAATACAAAAAAAAAAGACCAGGACTAAACCAGGTCTAGAACAGGACCAAAGGAACACATTCCCACAGCTTAAAACATTTGACCAAAATCCAAAATGCTTCCCTAGATTATGTTTTTAAGAATTCTCCCATAACCTCTTCAGCCCACAGGACGTCCTCTATAAACCTGCAAACAATAAAGTGTGCGAAGTTAGCCCTGTGGGACCTGTGCGAGCCCAGCGTGAGTAAGCAGCAAGCTGATGTACGGCCTATTGATTAAATTAGCATTAACTTCGAGACTGGAATATTAAACACAGGGCCACAGACATGAACCATGCAGAAAACACACATGGGGCGGTCGATAGGGAGACATGAGACTTTCTGCTCCAGGAAACAAATTGGATTTTTGATTTTCAAAAGATGCAAAAAATAATTAGACGATCACCTGCCCGTGTCTTAAAGGAGCAACAAAAATATGATTTGATGTTTTGTAGCAGTAGCAGTAGTGGGAATACAAAAGATGTAAGAAAGCCTAACTGCAGTGCCTAATGGGAGCTGATAAACGTCACCATAAACGTCATCACAACACAGAGCTGTGTAGCTGCCTGTCCCTTCGGTGGATAGCTGCACATCACAGAGGTGACTGTGATTTTTTTTTTCATTTGTACCACACAGACTACACAGCACTGGCATCGTGAAAATAAGCAATTAAAGATTGCATGAATCACTCTAACTTTGAGAGGGTAAATGAGAAGGGGAAACAATTATAACAAGGTTAAAAGCACTGAAAAGACTGGTTCATATGTTTTCTGCACAAAATTCTAAAGGTATTTCACTTTTTCCCTCCAATTTCATGATACAATTCACATCCTCATTTGCCGTCATTCCCTTCTTGCTTGTCGACTCTCCATCACTTTTTAACACAAATCTGATTTTAATGAAGTCTATCAGCCACACCTGTCTCATGGTGCGTTCACTGACCTGTGTCCGGTTAATGTGTCCTGCTGCCCCAAAAACTGTTTAGATACACGCAGAGAAGAGAGGGGAAAGGGAGGATGAAGGGATGAGGGAGGGAGAAGAGCAGCAGAGGGGCAACAGAGAAAAAAGGGGGAGGAGGAGGGCAAAAAAGAGACAGAGGGTAGGAAGGGGGGGTTGGAGAAAAGAGTGGAGAGGGGGAGAGAGAAGAGAGAGGAATGGAGCAAAATAAAACAAGGATAGAGAGAGATAGAGTACAGTGTGTGAGAGAGTATAGTGAGAGAGAGAAAGAGAGAGACAGAAAGAGAGCTAGAGATAGATATAGAGACAGAGAGAGAAAGAAAGAGAGATAGAAATAGAGACAAACAGAAAGAGAGAGCTAGAGAGAGAGATAAAAATAGAGACAGAGAGAGAGAAATAGTGCTAGAGAGAGACAGAATTAGAGACAGGGAGAGAGAGAAAGAGAGGTAGAGAGATAGAGACAGAGAGAGAAAGAAAGAGCTAGAGAGAGATAGAGAGAGACAGAGAGAGATAGAAATAGAGAGAGAGCTAGAAACAGAGAGAAAGAGCTAGAGAGATACAGAAAGAAAGAGAGAGAGATAGAAATAGAGAGAGATAGAAAGAGACAGAAATGGAGAGAGAGAGATAGAAATAGAGAGCTAGAAAGAGAGAGAGAGAGAACGAGAGCTAGAGAGATAGAGATAGAGAGAGATAGAGAGACAGAAAAAGAGATGGAGAGACAGGAGAGAAAGAAAGAGATAGAGAGAGATAGAAATAGAGAGAGAGAGAGAGAGAGAGAGAGAGATAAAGATAGAGAGAGAGCATCCCTCCATCCCTCCTGTAGTTATCCACATGTGGTTTGGGACAGAAAGGTCACTACAGTGAGGTCCTATGGAGAGGGCTGAGAGTCAGTGATACAAGAGGGAAGCTATTTAAGTGCAGAGAAGGGGAGACAGGATTAACCACTCTGCCACAGTAACACAGGAAGGACACGCATACTCCACTCAGAGAGATCAGGAGTCTAACACACAACCTCCTTACTGAGAGGAGACGACAGGATAACCACTCTGCCACAGACCTTGTCGTTTGTGAGTGGGGCTTGTAAATGTCAGATGTTGTGGTGTTACCGGGCAGAAAACACTCACGGCACATTATCAATGATTAGGACACATCTGAGAGATGAGCCAGAGCGAGAAGGGGGGGATTTAACTAGGGAGAGAGGGAGGAGAGAGGGCGATTTTAACTAGAGGGGAAGAGAAAGAGTGAGAAGGAGTGAGAGAGTGAGGAGATAGATGAACAAGAAAAAAGTAGGGGAGATGGATGGAAAAAGACAGGGATGGTTAGGATACATCTGAGAGACGAGTCAAAAGAGAGGGGGTTTTAACAAGAGAGAGGGAAAGCGGGAGATAGAGGGAGGGAGAGGGAGAGCGAGAGAAGAGATGGGAATGGAGACAGTGTGGAAAAAAAGAAAGGGCGAGATAAGAGGGAAGAGAGAAAACAGAAGGGGAGAGGGAGTAGAAAGGAGTAGAAAGGAGAAAGAGAGGGAGAGCAATAAGGCTGTGTGGAAGTTCAAGGAGGAAGAAGCGAGGGAAGAGAGTGAAAGAAAAGAAAGTTCACTTGTGAACTTTATCATAACTTAAGTTTGTGTTAAAGTCAGTTCTCAAATATATCGATTATCTGTATTGACTCAAAAAAAGCTGACCACTCCTCATTATTTGTAGATTATAATAATGAAAAGTGTTGATTTCATATTTAACAGTATGGTAACAATTTTAAAGACTGATTTGCATTATTAAATCTAAATTAATCAATTACGCAAAGTCAGATGTTATTGATCAGAATAGAAATTTATTTTTATTACTGCGTTTTACTGAATGAATCACAAATGAACTCAATAACCCCCAGTGACAAACATATAGGCTTCATATAATGCTCTCCCAGCTGGAGTCACAGTGCCCTCTGCTGGACAACATGGCAATAAGTACTATACAACTAAGTAATGAGAAGATTAAAAGCAAAATCAAGAATGTGGTCCTTTGGAGATTTGAGGTTTTCAAATTTTTAGACCACTTCCACAAAACAACACAATTATTTTTTATTGTTTTCAATAACTGAACCCCATAAATAGCATTACGGTGTGTTTACAAGTAATAGGAAAATGTGCAGTTTAATACTATACAATCTTTATGAAATATAAAAACACAACAAAATAAGCAAAAATTAAAATAAAATAAAAACACAATTTAAAAACCTAGTAACTCAAGCACTCAAGATGGGTAAGGATGGGAAAGAAAAAGGGAAAGGAGAAAAGAGTGAGACGAAAAGATAAAAACAGAGGGAGACAATGTTGAGCAGTATGGCTTAAACACTGAAGTTTTATATACATCCGCTTTTGTCCATTACCATATCCTGGTAGTATCTGAGGACCACCTTGTCATTGCCATAGTAGAACACAGTGGTGGATACACTAGGACTAGACCTGGAATGTTCCGCAGCATGGCTTTAACACTGCAGCCGCACTCGTCCACCATCATGTCTTGGTACTGCCTGAGGAACATGTTCTCAGTGTTGTCGTGGTAGAGCACAGAGATAGACGAGGGGCAGATCCACAATAAACTGAAAATATTCCGCAGTATGGCTTTAACACTATCTGCATCCACACTCGTCCACCACCATGTCCTGGTAGTGCCTGAGGACCACATTGTCGTTGTTGTCATAGTAGAGCATGGAGATGGGGGACAGGCGGACGGGCACACAGCAGGGTTGGGGGGTGCCCTGTGGGTCGATGGAGTGGACCAGAGTCTGGAGGATGGCGTGGTTTGTCCCGTTCAGAGTCTCACTCAGGGGGAACGGGCACTCGCCATGACAGTAGTTTGCCATGTAACCCTGGGGAGAGGGAAGGAGGGTTTGAACAGGTTTTGTTTAGGGAAAAGCCCACCCAACGACAGGAGTATGTATGACTGACAGCGCTGTCCCTGTCACATAAGTAAAATAAATTGAAAATACAAGGAGGGATTTAGCCAACTAATAAGCCTCCTTTCCACTGGTTAACTTTGAATGGATCGGTACAGGTCACAAGTGAGGGGCTTCAAAGCAGACCCTTGTGGGAACTAGCTCCTGAAGGCCAGTGTGGTACAGATGGCTTTAGTCAAGATGTGAATACACAAAAAGCAGATATAAACAGAAAATTATTTCTTACCAAACGCTGCTTGCAATGGCCAATGTCATTTGATCTGTAAAGCTAAGTAGGGCTTAGTTGGGAACACCAGGTGCCACAGTGGGGCGCCAACAGCTAAAACTGTCCTTGTGCTGTTTGGCAAGACACCACCCACATGAATGTGGTGTATGTACGTGTTGGTGGAGGTCCATGTAGGGGCTGATGGTGCAGATTGGCAGCAATACAGTCTATCTATAGTAGCTGGAAAAGCGCTTTATCAGACTTATGCATACCCCCATTGTCCCAATGTTACCTGTGGAGCGATGATCCAGTCCTGCCAACCCACATCCTTAAAGTCAATGTAGAGTCTCCGGGCTCGGCACACGTTTGAGGGGGACAGAGGGAGGTGCACCGCGCTCCTCCTCTGACGAGACCTGCATTGCTCCGGGTTCAGAGAAACCAGGACAAGAGAGGACTGGACCAGGGGCAGGGAGAAGTCTGGCTGAACAGCGCCTGAGGAGGAGAAAGTTTGGGTCACTAAGAACAAGGGCTAAACTATTTATGGAGTCCTATTATGCATAAAACCTTTAATTTAACCTCTACAAAAAGTGCATATTTTTCTACAGACACAGACAAGCTAACATCAAAACAAGGAGGTTCCGCTCTCTGGATCATCCAGGCTGCTCTGTGATTGGTCAGTTTCGTGCAAATGCTTCAGCTAGAGTTGAACAAGACAGACTCTGAAGAATTTGTTAACTTACAAAAATTACAAGATTTAGTCTTATTGGCAATGCTACCGGTTTCCCACATCAACGCAAAACATGCACAATAGGTCAAATGCAGAGGACAAATTTCTCTACAGGGACAATACAGTGTATAGCCTTTACAAAAACAAAATTTATTTAGTTTTTTCCCCCCCAATCCTGCTGATAAAGTATAATTACTTATGTAAAAATATTTATACTTATTTCATTATTGTTTAGAATCTACTCAAAACCAAATATGAGTGGTACCTCCTGGGTGAAATGCCAGTAGATCTTCTGCGTGTGTGCTGAGAGGAACCATCTCCAGGACCAGGCCATAGTTCCTCCCGGGTTTCCTCCAGGATTCTGCCACAGAGCTGAGGTCAAGGGTCACGGCGGTGGACTCAGGCTGGAGCTGCACTGACTGTGAGAGGAGCAGGCGTCTGTTCATCTGACGGTCTGCACCTTTAACATCAGATAAAGATATTGTCTGTGTTTCTATATTAATCATGGGTTTCTGCATCCTATTTATACCATTTTGAGAACTTTTCACCATTCAAAACATGTAACATTTTGTTTTGAATTTGTAATTGCTGTGGCAGCTCAGCTAATTTGTCATCACTTTGAAACCCAGGGATATTTCTGACCTCTGTAAACAAGTATTTGTGATAAGTTGCAATTTATGTACAACTGAAGAAAACTGAAAAAATATCAAGGAACATTAATGTTTGAGATACGACTGAAATATCAACTGCTGTTCTTAGAGGTCTAAAACTGGAGTTAAAAGATTTTATATAATATTGTGATATAATATTGAGTGCAATTACCATGTTGGCTCAATATGTATAATGTACAAGTCAGATGGTTTGGGCACACTTTCATTTATGATTCTTCTTCATTTCAAATTATTATTTAAACTGTAGATTCTTAATGAAGACATCAAAATTCTGAATGGCCACATATGGAATATAGAAAACAAAATTTTTGAAAACCATTTCAGAAAACTTCATCATGAAGGTCATTACAAGAAGGCCAAGGGTTTGCAGCACTGTCACCAAAGCACTTTGGGCATTTGAAATTAATTATATATATATATATATATATATATACTATTGAGCATTTGATATATATATATATATATATATATATGTGTGTGTATATAAATAAATATAAATATAAAAGTCAAGTTATTTTACTTTTCTTCTTTTGCTAAATAATTCAATCTCATATTTTACATCTTGCTTCATATATTTCATCACTTGCATTTTGTGAAAGCGTCAAATACATCAGTTGAAGCCGGGGCATACTGAGGTGGCAGCTTGAGATGCTGAAGAGCAGGAATCTCCTGTACCCAGCTCAACCATTTGTTCAGGAGTTCTGTGGGTTGGATCTGGTCATCCCAGTTGGACTTCCACATGTCTGTCTATAAGCACCTTACATCTGGTGGTGAATGGCTCAACGTAGCCTAGCGAATCATAGAGCTTGACATGAACACTGAAGACATGTCTGAGAACTTCGGACATACTGCTAGACCACTCCCAAATCCTCCCTTTCTGAGCAGTGTGTGCAGATTGTCAATCAGGGCCTTGGCATCTTCAGCTTGACTCATACTATGGAGGCAGTTGTAGACACAGAATGAGTGCTTGATCGCTTACATGAGCAAAGAGTTTGGCGGCTCATGGGGCTGCTGTAGGGTGTACACTGCACAACAAGGGCTACAGGTTGTACCGAAAGACAACCTGCAGCCCTTATAACCTTCTGTAATCTTCTGCTTCTTCAAAGGGAATCTCAGTGACATAACTATTGAGTTTATCCATGTCCTGTTCAGTCGTATGTAAAAAGGTGACCGCTTGCTGGTCCTGTTTACAATGACATACAGTTTTCTCCGTTATGTGAATCGATGTACTAAAGGCGTTTGCCACTGAGTGAAATGTCTTCACTCCTACAATGTTTTGCCCAGTTGACAAATTTTACTTTTATTATATATTTAAAAAAAACTAGCAAAATGTTTTCCAGTCACCTTTGAGTGTGGCGCGTACAACCCTGTAGAGGGTGACACTGAGCCCATGGTTAGAAGACAGGAGCTCAGAGGAGAGCAGAGAACTCCAGTGGAATCGAATCTCCAGTCGAGCCAAAGTCAACTGCTCCACAGGCTGAAGAACTGACATGTTAAAAAAGAGCTGCTTCTCCAAATCGCCCGGCACCTCTCCACCTGCAGAGGGCGACAACAGAAAGGGGGTATGACACATGGATTTAGTAAAATAACTGGACTATTGCTAGTTTAGAGCTGTCGCAAGTTGGATTAGTGGCCACTCATTTGTACTAAAACAAAAAAATCCCTCCTGCCCAGAAAGGATTTTTCTCATGGAGGGCAGTGCAATCACAAACTGCTCGTGTTTGGCTGACAGGACCCCTACAGCTTTCATAAAGGCCAAATTTTGTGCCTTTTTTTTTTTTTTTTTTTTACCCATTTTCAGATCATAATCTTTTTCTCAGATCAAAATTGTCTTAAAAAAAAAAAACTTTTTTTTTTTTTTTTTTTTTTTTTATAGATCCATGCAAGTAGGGGATAGTGTGAACATTCTGACGCAGCACAGATTTCTTGGGTATTAGCTTCCTGTTATATGCAACATTTTGGAGATTTCCTATGAAAAGACATGATATTTAGTTTTAAATTCTTAATTGAAGAACTGCAATGATTAATGAGAACAAAAAAATGAAAAACACACACACACACACACACACACACACACACACACACACACACACACACACACACACACACACACACACACACACACACACAGGATATCGATTTTTGATTCGACAGAAATAACTAAACTGTTATTCATGTCAGGCAAAAGAAATTATAGGTTTTCTAGAGGAGACTCTTCTACATATGAGACACGTGCTACAAATGAGTAGCTGTGGTTGGACCATGCCAAGTTAGAACAGAGGTTTGTCACAGTCTATGGTCCAATTCAGACTCTGCTGGATTCAAAGAAAATGTAGAAGTGACCACCACCAAATGATGTGGAAGACTGCAGCCTAACCATTAACATCTCCATAAGAACAAGCAGTACACACCCTCTATCAAAGTTACATATTGCACCTTTAATAGTGAGGAAATCCAGTAAAAGCACCTGTAGACAAAAATACACATGGGCTCAGACATATCTAATTTATCTAAAAGTCTTGTAGATTACTAAATACAACTAAAAACAAAAGATGAAATAACGACAGAAATATTTGACGCAATCCACACCACATACCAACCAAACTCTAGACTACTTTGAGGCAATCTATTCAAGTTATGAAGAGTTATTAGGCCTGTTCAAGTGATTCTGTTTTGTTTAAGCCTCACCTTGGTCCTGCACGTAGCGGATGATGTTTCCTTTCACGCCGTATTCAGCCACGGTGCATGGGTCACTGCCCTGCGCCTTTTTCCGGTGTTCAGAGCTCCGGAACATCCTCCACAACGCCGACGGGACTTGGCGGCGCGACTGGCGAGAATCACGGCCTCCTGCTCCACCTGCAGAGGGCCGCGGTCTGGAGCTCAGCCCGAGCGAGGAGAGGAAGAGCCGCTCCTGGGCGCTTAGATCCTCCGGAGAGGGGCCAGAGCGCGCGGAGAGGAGACAGGAGGACAGCAGGACGCACGCCACGACGCGCGCCATGACGCACGCCACAAATGGTCTCATGGTGAGGAGAGTGAAGAGAGTGAAAGTTTGGAGGTTTGGAGGTGGAGATATGAACGAATTAGAAGAGTGTTTGACCCCGTGACCCCGATGATAACACAGAAAGAGGCGGGGTTATCTTATCTAGACACAGGTAAGACAAATGATAAAAGAATCTATTTTGCTTTGCGTTTATCAGTTAGAAAAAGCTCAAATCGTCTAGTTTTGTGGATTGTATTTAAATAGCATATACAATAATAAACAAAAAATAAACAATAGCAACAACGAAACGATATTATAGGTTTTCCCAAGTACAAAGGGCCAAAAAACCTGTAGTCTCCTAACCAAGTACATTTTGATGAGTAACTTGGATACATTTTTGGCCTACTACAAAAGTTCTGAAAGTTTTGGTTAGTTTTTTTTTGTTTTGTTTTGGTTAGTCTTCACACTGTCTACAAGTGTCAAAAGTTTTATGTTGACCATATTAAATGATTTGAACATTTGTTTTTCTTGCACCACTCCTTCCTATAAGATAATTTTTGTGGTCTATTCTTTGAAAATACTAGATTTTAGGTACTAGACTTTATTATTTAACGTTTTGGCCTTCAAATTCTAATTTAGATAAGTTAAACTATTTTAGTCCTGGACACATCTCTCCTTCACTGTGGTTCTATTCAAGGTTTTGTTTTTTTTTTTTTTTTTGAGTTTTTCCTTGCCAAGAAGGAGGACAGGGAATGTTCTGGGACAGTTTTCCATTTGCTTGTTTTCTGTTGATTAATTTGCTTGTCTGTCTCTCTTTCATTGTTGATTATTTAACTTTCTGTTGGTTAAATCAGTTCTCATGTTCAGCCCTAAGAGGCAAGTGCTGTTGTGATTTTGGGCTTGAATCTTACTTGAGTAGTAGTTTCCTCAAATAGCTTACTTGGATCCAGAACACACACTTCTTCAATACTTTACGAAGATGTGATATCACATAAAAATAATATATAGTATCCTGTACACAATATGGTATCAATCTGTATAAAAAAATAAAGAGAGAGCTCATTCTGGACTTGACAGGCAAACTTTTTTACTCTTGCTTGAGCAATTTCTTGGACCACTACTTTGTACTTCTACTTGAGTAATATTTTGTAGGCCTCACACAACTCCACTCTCTGGTTTTACTCAAGGACACAATGTTATTCGGATTTCTTGAATGCAATTTAAGAAAAAGGGAAATGCACTAAAATACTAACCCTACAAAACAAATAACTCAATTTTAGAAGTCAAGATATATTTTTTGTAAAGTCTCTTTGAAAACGTTGCCAATTTTTGTTGGCAAAACATCAGTGGTCTGTCACTCATTGCCTATAATGCGTTTTTGACCTTTAATTTAACATTTATTTTAATCTGCAAAAATAATACACTGTCTGGTCAAAAAAAAAGTCACCACCAAAGAAAAAGGTCACATTTGGATGTCATTGCTTTGATTACGGCATGCATTCACTGTGGCATTGTTTCAATAGGCTTCTGCAACGTCACAAGATTTATTTCCATCCAGATGATGTTGCATGGATGATGGCCGAGTCTGACCACTGCACAAAGCCTTCTCCAGCACATCCCGAAGATTCTCAATGGGGTTAAGGTCTGGACTCTGGGTTCAGAATGATGTCTCATGCTCCCTGAACCACTCTTTCACAATTTGAGCCCGATGAATCCTGGCATTGTCATCTTGGAGTATGCCTGTGCCATCAGGGAAGAAAAAAATCCACTGATGGAATAACATGATCATTCAGTATATTCAGGTAGTCTGCTGACCTCATTCTTTGAGCACAGACTGTTGCTGAACCTAGACCTGACCAACTGGAGGAGGCTCGTACCTATTTGCTTAGTTAAATCCAGGTGGCGACTTTTTTTTCTGGCCAGGCAGTGTATCTAGACAATGAAAGACAAAGCTACTATGAAATCAAGACTTTCATAAAAACAGTTGAGTTCCATTGATTTTTTTTAATATAGTTGGCAACCAAAGGTGATTTCTGAATCCGTATTTACAGTTGTCATATGTACAGCAGTGATCGGAGCATTAGGCTGTCCTTTTAGTCCAGTGTTTGTGTTTCTACAGGGTGACCAGCAGAGGGGCGCCGTGTGCATAGCTGCTCGGACACGGATTTGTCAAGGCGCGCGCATACCCAGCCCACATGCACGCACACAATAAATATACATCCATTATAAAGACACAAAAGACAGTGATATTCCTTCTACAGTTATCACAAAAAAAAAAACCTGGACGGACACACAGCTAAACCAGGAGCAGAGGTAAAGGAGAGAATTCAAAAAGGTTTGCAATATTCAACAAATTTAAGTTATTAAAATATTCATAAAATATTAACTGTATCTGGTGGTGCTATTTAAAGGTCACATTTATGCATTGTTGATACTTTCTAAAATACATTTGGAAATCTTGGTCTTCCACTTTGCGTAACTTGCATAACCTGTAACTTTTCGGGTGGAGGGTGCGCTACCTGCTTGATTCATTGTTGACGTTTCTGCTTAACTTAGAATCATCAAGAGGCAAGAAATTTTCGTAGAAGCAAGCAGGTGCACACCTATGAGCAGAGGTGGACATCAGCACGATCTCAGTTTTCAATAGCTGCATTATGCACTTTCCTTTCTTCTATGGGGATGCAGCTTTGTCTGAAATGTTTCACATAATGGCATGAAACTTGGCATTCTCCATAAACACAAGCAGATGACTCCATCCAAACCAAGTATTCTTTGACTACAAAAATGCTTTTAATAGAGTAAATTAAAGATAGACAAGTTGTCCATACTGTGAAACATTTAAGGCATGTCATAAGATAGACTCACCGTCCACCAGAAAAGTTACACAGTGCACCTTTAACAGAGAAGCCCTGAATCTTTATAATACAATTTTACCCCCAAAAAAACCCCATTGGATCACATGGATCAGATCATGATCGAGCACAAAATGGTTGTGTAATGAAGACAATTTGAGCACTGACATGATCAGAGTGAATCTGGTGAAGTTGTATGGACTTAACACAGAGGAGCACTTCTGGACTACTACCTGATGACATCACTAGGTGGGTGCAAGCTTTAAGCTCTAGAGACGGAGATAGAATAAATGTGCAAGATTATTCAAGTGCAAGTGAAACACAACAACTCCAGGTATGTTTTTGATGATAAAACATTGTACCACAATTGGACGCTAAAGAAAAGCTAGCTCTAAAATATAGGACCTAAGAGAAATTATTTTAAGTGCAATATAGTTGGGCCAGAATTAAGTCTGTGCAGTTCATTAAATCTTGAGATTCAGTCATTTCTAATTATCAGTCATGATTTTTTTTTCATGGAGAGGTTTACAGCTAATCCTCCGTCAGTAAAAGCATGGGGGTTTGGAGCAGAGTTCAGATTTTGCTGGAATACATTTTGTGTTAAATGGCAATGATTAAAAGTATTGTTTATATTCAGGAACATAATACTGAAAGCAATTTTTATTTGTTTCTAATAAGATGAACTGAAATCAAACTCAATAGGAGGAAAGAAATCTAGATAAGTCTTGTGTCGTATTGCCCAGACCTAGCCCGAATCCAACCAGAAAGACAGTCAAAAAGATGGTCCCCCAACCCTTGATCAATTGAGGAGTGAACCAGAAAAAACATAGGACATCACATTTCCACCAAATTATGTTAAATGGACACAAGAAGTTTCTGTTAATTTGTAGACGCAATTATCTCTGTACAGAAACCTCTGCATTTGAGCCATCCTTCAGTGCCAACCTGACTTATTATTTATCTACGGTGCATGTTTTGAGTTGATGGGGGAAACAAGGATATTAAGAAACACAGGAAGAACATGCAAACTCCATACAGACGCTGATACAGGAATCAAACTTGAGACCTTTCTGCATTGAGGCGATAGTGCTGAATAAGACATATCATTTGATGTGGTAATGTAAAGGTGCACTGTGTAAGTTACGCTACCTGCATGTCTCCATGAAGCTGTTAATGCATTGCCTGGAATGTTCCACAGTGTGGTATTAAACTTAAAAATACCTTAAAAACAAGCATTCTTATTATGAATGGGCTCACATCCCCATAGATCTGACTTGAAACCTGGTCTAGTGGAATCATCTGAATGAAGTGAGCAAGATTAATGACATACTGTGAAACATTCCAGGTAAAGCAATCACATCTCCATGGAGACAGGCACCAGAAAAGTTGTTGTGTACCTTTAAGAACTAGAGCCATTACGAACAAATACAATGGAACATGTAGGGGGGAAACTTCTCAGCTTTGTAAAAAAAAAAATCAACATTGTTTTTCATATTTTTCTTAATTTCTATAACTTAAATTTTGTGCAAACCTTTTTAATCTCCTCTTTCACCACAGACAGCCTGGGCGCTCTCAGTCAAACACATAATCCATGGGCTTTGGTGCAATCTTAATAAGTCCATAATATAGATTCTTATATATTTAGAATTACCTACAAATATTTTTTCAATGAGCTATGTACACGATATGGCAAAGAAACTCGCTATTTAAATACTCCTGCTCCTCTGGTCTGTAGTACTCCTGTCTCCAGCTTTTTGAAAGAGCTTGCTTTTTAGTCTCTTCAATGTGGACTTCAAGGAGACTGTAACAAGATTTCGGAGTCCTGGTTTAGTTCTGGTTTAGTCCTAGCATAAAAGTTTTGGTGTCATGTAGCGTTAACTTCCATTATGTGGTCGTCTGATGTGGGGAGGACTAGCACTTGTTCCGTTAGGCTGTGGTTGAAGACTTGTCCCGGACTAAAGGGTTCGAGGCGGGGCATGTTGAGCGCCCTCTGCTGGTGAGAGGAAGGGGCCGGGGGGTCACTGCTGCTTCCCACAGAGTGAACACTTCCACGGCTTCGAATACTCGCTGTGTCGGCCTGGTCGTCCAGAGATTTGTCCAGGAGAGAGAGGCTGTCGTTCTCCACACAACTGTCTGTAGAGGGGAAAAAAAAAAAAAAAAAAAAAAAGACATATTTAAGAGTCTGTTCTTATCGTCTTAAAAAAGTGAAAAACAGAACTAGTTCATTTTAAACGGTTTGCAGAGTTTTGCTGCCACAGTAATGCTACTTCCTGGTTCACCGATAATAAAATGCTCTATAATTAGATACAGACAACACATATCGGTCTCATTCTGACTATAAGAGATGCTTTTACGATATATCTATACTGCACTGAATAACAATTAATACCATTAATTAGAGTTTTAGCTATATTGAATTGTAATTGATATCCCTGCGTCTTCATGGCTTTTATTGCTATGTGCCTGTATTTTAGAATGAAAATATAGAGCCAATTCAACTATAAACTTATCTAAATGTAGGACTAGGAGTTGTATGCATTTTGTGATGTTGTTACTGGCCCTGCTCCCTTCAAGTTGTTCATGTAAAAAAATATAAAAAAAAACAGAACTAGTGCATTTTTTTTGCAGTGGTCCAAATTTATTCCTCACTTTCCTTATGCATTGCTATACCTTCTTCATTATCTACCATGACCACCGCAATTAATTCACAACTTGCAGAGGCGAAAATACAGGCTCTTATGAGAAAAAAGTTGGGGGCTGATGTTTTTGACGATATACATAAAAAGTATAAGCGTGCTCCTCACCAGGGTCGGGTTGTATGTTGGGGGCAGCAGAGTGGGGCAAGTATTTGAGCACTTGGATTCGGGGGAAAGGCAGATGACCCGCAAACAGAGGCATGACTTCGATCTGGACTTTATGTGTCGCATTTGGGCTCAGAGGCATCAGGACCATCCCAGAACTACGCCCACACACCGCCCAGTTACTGCTGCTGTCCGCCACTGAGGAGAAGGAAAAGTAGGTTAAAGTATATGCGAAATACGCAAAATTAGGGATAGAACGTTAAAAATAAAAAAGTATCAAATTGAATCAGTTCAAAAACAAAAGGATCACAAAATTGCAAACATATCTTTATACCCTTGTTTGAAAGATTAGCCTGCAATGTAAGTTCAATTTCTGTTCAACTTTTTCTGAGAATTTTAATAGATACAATTGATCCTCTACTTTTAATAACACAAATTTTGACTGAAAACAATACATCACTCATCTCCAGAACTCACCTAATATGATGTTTGCCGAGTTTTTACAAAAAGTGTGTGTGTGCGTGCGTGCGTGCGTGCGTGCGTGCGTGCGTGCGTGCGCGCGCGCGCGTGCGTGTTTTGGGGGTCAAAGGCAATGATGGTGCAGATTAGCAGCCTAGCTTTCGCCAATCTGGCCCAGGGTGGTTGTGGCTGCAACAGAAGCTTACCACTTTTGATTATGGATTGAACGGAAAATGCACTAAAACACCCTTTATTATTATACTACACATTTTAATATTCTTTGAATGTCACAAATTTTTTTAAATAATTAACAAATAACCATAAAACAATGATGCTTAATTGTTTTTATTTATTCTTTTTCTTTTTTTTTTTTAAATACAGATTTAACCCAGGACTAAGCCAGGTCTAAGCAAAGTCTAATCCAGGACTAAGGCCTTATCAGGACTGAGGCAGAACTAAACCTGGTCAACCTTCCCTCCACTCCTCTCTCTTCCTCCCTCTCTACAGTACGTCCTCCTTTCTTCCACCATTGTCTTCTTCAAAGAGCGCTTTTAGCTCCTCAGACAAACTGAAGAGAATTTCTTCTGAATTTGTAGTCTTGCCCTGACTCTTCCTCTGCACCACAGTGGCTTCATACGTTTCATCATCTGACCCAAATACAGAAGCCTCCCCCTCCTCAGCATCTCTTGTCTCATCAGCTGAGCTCTCTGTCTCATCTGAGAGCTCCTCTGCATATCTTGTCTCCTCCTCTAAGTCCACACTCTCCTCCTCTGCATCCTTTGTCTCCTTATCAGAGCTCTCTTCCTCCTCTTCTGCACCTTCAACTTTGTCCCTGCAGAGGTTTAAGCTGCTCTCTGAAGATGTGATTTCAGATATTGAATCTCCTGCAGTTGATGGTACAGTTCCTGGCTCTAGTCGGATCTTATCACTTGACATATTATCACAGAAACTTCCAGACCCAGTTATGTCCTTTAGCTTCTCTAGGGCCAGACTTACAGCTTTAATTGAAGCTTGTAGTCTGGTGGGTCCACTTGCGTCCACGTACATGTTTCCTACCTTTAAACGGACCGAACAGTTGAAGTAAGTCTCAATCTGCAGGCCGTGCGCCTCTGCGGATTTATTTATTCTGTGGAATTTGCGGTTTTAAACAATGAAAATACATAGGTGAAAATGTGCTGGTGAGGTCTGTCATTTCTGCAGATTTGAATCCAGATTTTGATCCATATCACTGTAAAGCTTTGGGGGTTCAAAAACGTGCTGCATAAATCCAATGATGTAGTCGCAAAGCTATTAATAATATTGCAAAGAGGAATATCCTTACATCCCTGATCGTACCTTCATACATGAGCTTGGTGGTCTTTGGCCCCTCTGTTTCACTTTTGCTCTCCTCGATCACCTCCCCCTCAGCTGCTTCAGTCAGTCGTGTGATGTGGACCTCCAGAGCACAGAGCAGACCACAGCGACAGTGAGACTCTCCAGCAGGGGGCAGTATTTCCGCTCTCACGCTATACAATGTCTGTCAACAAGAGGGACAGGCGAAGAAAGCACATTTAGACATACTGTACTTTAAAAAAAAATTTTGATTAACTTTTTTATTTTGCATTCGTTCATTTATTCTATTTGCGGTGTAACTTTTCTGGAGTGTTGAACTGTGCACTCATTTTATTTCTTTGCCTGGAGAGTTTCACTGTCTTGCATTTATTCAATCACAGGCGTATTTATTGGAAACAAAAATAGTTTGAGTGGACTCACATTTCACAGATCTAACCTGTAACATGGCCTGATGATGCTACCTGCTTGTCTCCATGGAGATAGACAAGTTTGATGTCGTACTGTGGAACATTCCATAACATCACCATGGAGACAAACAGATGATGGACCCTCCACCAGCAAAAGTTACACAGTGCACCTTCAACTAAATCTATAGTAGATAGTATGATGGGGAAAATATTTTAGGATTAAGTTTCGAGAGAACTGCAGAATATCCCAATAAAAAAATGCTATATTTGGTATGTGTAAATATGTAGACTGATACTCACAGTGACACGGTCGAGTTGGAAGCTGTAATGGAAGGGTTTTGAACCTGAGAGCTCGTGGTTCAGGGGTGAGAAGTGCGCAGAGAAGAGACATTGCAGAGAGGAGGGCAGTTCAGCACTCCACCGCACCTCCCACAAACAGAACAGACTGTGTTTGCTGCACAGAGTCTGCACAAACACAGAAAAGAGACAGAAAGAAAAATTGTTACAATTGTACAATGGATTTATAAAGTGCTTTACAGTGCATTATTCACTCACTCAAAGAAATGCTGCTTGGAAAACTGCACAAAAACTAGACAGTGTGTGTGTGTCACAGAAATCTGGCAAATTTAGGAGGACAGTAAGATCCCTCACAGAACCTAGTATTCATACATTACCGACCAATATTTTTTTTTGATTCAGCTTGTAAATTCTAAAGAGGAAATGCATGAAAAATTCTCAGCGCACAGGACGCACTGGGTGAAATGGCTCTGGTGTGAATCCAAATGGATGTTTTCTTGTCTAGTGGCTCTAAATGGTATGCCATGCATGTCTTGTTCTTTTCTTATGTTTTTGTCTGTACACATTTTATAGTTAGAATTGGCTGCATATAAACGTGATAGATTAGGCCTACACTTGAATACAGAAACAAAACCGTTTGACTTACAAATTTGAGCCTTTACAAGGTGAAAGACTTCATTTCAACCCTCATTTAATCTTTGAAGTTGCTGAAGTTTTGATGTTTGAAACCCTTTAAATATATCCCTATAAGATGTCTCATTTTAACTCGCTACCCTTTGGAGAAGATGAGTGTAAAATAGGCTATGTGATATTTATAGGACACGCACACAGAAATTGTAGACCTGGGCTTTCTAAAAAACGGTGAGCTAAAAGTTAGACTAATGCAAATAAAAGGACCGTTGTGGAAAAAAACAGGCCACAAAGACAGCTTATTTAACTTTCAGATGGAGACATTTTCTATCATTGCCCACCAATATGTTACAACTCAGAGTTTCATTACAAACATGGACTTTACATGGTGAGGAAGGGGATTTATACAGTTCAATTAGTGCAGAATCATCTGTTTAAAGTTACAGTACTGATATGGAACCAATTAGGCCCGAATGTTGACCAGTGCCTTTGCTGTTCGCACTGGTCGCCCTCTCGATCCACCTGAAACGAGGAAAATGCTTTATGCCGTCTGTGTGACCCATTCTACAGTGCTTTAGTCTCAACACAGGTTTAACATGGGAACTGCGATACCGCACTCAGTCTGAACATATCCTTATGAGGTTTGTATTGCCACAGTTCTCTGCGTCTTATATTTGTTCAATGTCATTAAAAATAAATACTGACAAAGTTAATTATGAAATATTATCATAATTTTAGAGAGGACCATGCAAGAACATCGATGTTGTGTTTTTGTTGTGATTCTGACCTGTTGTGTTTTGTTGTTTAAGCAGAGCAGCTGTAGTGAGGAGTCCTCTTTCTCCAATAGCTTTACTTCCTCAAGTTTAAAGTCTTCATCTGATACGTTCTGCAAACACACCTGCACATACTTCCTGTTTGGTCACACAACAAAAGAGACAAAAAGACATAATTATCAAATGCATAGGCCATTATTTCTTAGTCTTAAAGTGCATATGATAGGTTTTCATGTTTTTCCAATTATGACTTGGTTTGGAGGGATAGTACCTGCGTTAAATATTTATCATAGTTTTACATCAGTTAAATGGCAGTTTGTGGAAAAAAAAGTTGCGAACAAATGTATAAAAATACAAAAAGTAGCAGTGAGTTCTAAAAATCTTCCTTGTGCATAAATTGACTTCATATTTTGAATGGAAGATATTTTTCTGACAGTTTACTCCTTTATTTCACAAAGTAAAGTTAAAGTTAGTTTTACTAGTCTAATCCTAACTGTGTAATTTAGACACGTTTTGCCCCTTGTTAACATAATGGTTGCTAGGCAACAGTATAGAATTATCTCTAAGTATGTCACATTTTAAACTTTCATCAAAATTTAAAAACCTGAAAAAGCAGACAAGAGTTTTAGCAAAACCTTAAATATAATTATTAACATGTTAACTATGTTTTTGTGAAATGAGTAGTCTAACCTGTCATAGTCTACCAGTCAAATGTTTGGAGACACCTTCTCATTCAATGATTTTTTCCCTTGTATGTTTACTACGTTGAAGTTATTGTAAGTCCAAAAATGCCAAAATTGCATTAGACCTCTACAAACATGTTCTGTTCATGTGTGTATCTTGTATTTAGGTTGTAGTCAGACCTGTTTCCAGCAGAAAGCAGCGAGTGTTTGGTTTTAAAGGGGATGTAGAAGGTGAGGGCAAGCAGCGTGGAGTAGATCGACCATGGACAGTCTATGGACATCTGAGGAAGAGACAATAATACATGCAATACAGTATAAGAAAAATTCACATCTGTCAACTGGACAAAATGTTTTACGAGTGAAGACATTTCGCTGTTCCTCCAACCAGCTTCTTCAGTTCTGGTCAGAATCTGACCAGACCTGAAGAAGTAGCAGCGAAGTACCTTCACTCTTTTTGTCCAGTTGACTGATTTGACTATGGATAATACCTGGATAACTGAGTGATTACAGACACACAAAAATACAATACACGAATACTAAGACATTCTTGTTTATAGTGATAGTTTATATATTCTAGATCTTGAATATCAACTGTGTACTTTATCAAGATGTTGTAGAGTTTGGTGGAATTCTGAGGTTTTTAATACTAAAGAAAGAAAAATTTACACATCTAATATTAATATTACTTGCAAATTCAAGCATAAATATTTCAGAGGTCAATACTGTGTCTTTAACTATGCAGTAGTTTACTTACTTTACTACTATGAATCTTGTGTGAAAAAATAATAAAAATCATGGCAACGGTATAATATTAATTAATAACACTAAAATGAAACCAGCATAAATTGAGCTAAATGCAACTCTATGTTTTTGATGAGGGATCAGTGTTATAATATGGTTAAAACCTAAAAAGTAAATTTTCACAACAACATATCAACATATCAATCACAAACAACATATATATGTATTTTTAAAAACTGTAAAACATTTGTAGTAAGCGATACAAGATTAAAATAGTATTCCCTCACCCTCTGGTCTATGGCAGTCATGGGTGTGTCTGGGTGGCTGTAGCTCCGCGGTCGGTGTCGGACCTCTCCGTTGGTGAGTCTCTCGTTTGGGGGTCTCTCAGCTCCAGTCGGGATCAGACACAGGACCTGCAGCTGGAACACCAGGCTGTGGTAGGGGGCCGCGGGGGGCAGGGAGATACTGGTCACCTTCTCCGAGGACTGGATGGACAAAACCTGTTCACCTACAAGCTCTGAGGATAAGACGTATTTGATCATTATAGATGTTGTCAAATCATACATACTACATTACAAAACACTATGTCTCAAGTATCTCATATTTTGTAGTTCAGCCTGATTACCTCCAGTGGTGTTGCAGATCTTGGCGCTACAGGTGGCAGAGGGCAGGATGGGCATAGACTCCGAGTTGCTGAGCTGCAGCGCATCACCCTTCTTCACAGTGTAGTGTCCCGTCAGGAGAGTGAACTGAACGAACTGAGGAAGGCCGGCCAGCAGAGGCTCTGAGAGGAACAGCGTGAGAGTGACGTTTTGTTTTAGTGGTAATTAGTTGCTGTTATTGTTATGTTCTTGAAAAATGGCTGAGTTCCAGACACCTTCTTTGTTCAGTCAAAGGAAGCCCGTAATGGGGTAGCAGGTAACATTAGGTTTATGTGGAACATTGTATTAATAAAATGGTGTGTGTCCAAACCTTCTAGCGGCTCGACGGTGAGCTGGGGCTCCTGAGAGTAGACTTCATACTGAACTGAAGGATAAACGTGAGGCAGAATGAACTGCACCTGGCCCAGAGTCACACAGAGCTGTCGAAGGGTGTAGATGCCTGGATCAGCACTCTGACACAAGAGGAGGAGGCATGTTAGAAAGAGTGTCAAGAAAAACACTGTATGTGATGTGGGACTAAACTCTTAAAGTCCATCCACAATCCCAGTGAGCTGTTAAACTGAGCTGGGTCTGGACAACTGTGAGTGTGGTAGAATTTATCCTTGTTTGCCATGAAATTGTAAGTAGGAACAGAAAAAAGGCTACAAAGACACAATTAAGTTGCCAAAAATGTTGATTTAGTGTTATGTCCCACTTAAAAAAAACAACACATTTTCCTAACCAGCACAAACTCAAAATGATTAATATGACAGCCGCACACCTACAGTCTGATAAGAACAGCAAAACCACAGTTGAAGTTTGTCTAGTCATCTGAACCCTTAACTAAATTTGTTATAATCATTGATGATTTTAATAACAAAGCATTTGTCTTGTATAGTGTTTTCCAGACGCTCAAGTGCTTTTAGTCACTCTACACACACTACTGTAGCCACAGTTGCCTTGGAGTAGACTGACAGAAATGAGGCTGCCAATCTGCGCCATCAGCTCCTACGACCACCACCAACACTCACTCACACACCACACTTATTCTAGGCAATGTGGGTGAAGTGTCTTGCCTAAGGACACAACTTCAGTTAACATCTCACCGGTGCTTTTAGCTTGATGCTGTTGATTCCTGGATGTAGCGTCACATCCTGGACCTTTAGCATCTGCGCCTCCTCCTTCATCGTTAGCGGACTAGCACCATTTGGCGTTTCTGACGGCGACGAGCTGTTGTGCCTCCGAATTAACAGGTGTGTATTTTTACAGATCACTCCAGTAGAGTTTAGAGAATTATCCGTGGGACTTCTATCGTGAATTTCATCTAACTCTAAAGCAGGCGTCCCATTTGAAGAAGGTGAATTTGTAGTCTGCGTAAACTCAACTATACCAGGGTTTGAAAGTCTTTGACCCCCCTTGGAGCGGCCCAACGTCCCACTGGTTTGTTCAATGTCAAAATGGATGCTAGCCACGAGCTGTTGCAAGTGCACAGAAACAGGCATGAGGCTTCGCAGCACTAGCTCCACCTGCAGATCAGCACCAGAGTGGACGGAGGCGCTGGATGGGTGGAACTGGAGCCGGGTGAGGTGAGCAAATACACCCATAGACAAGGTGACTTTCTGAGCTAAAGAGTAGAAAGAAGGACATATATTAGAAGTTTTAGGGTGCGTTCACATTTTTCTTGTATTGTTTAGTCATAGTTTGAGCTCATGCGTAGTCTTGACATACACTTAGGTTTGGTCTTTTAGTTTAGTCCTGGTCTAGTCCAGGCTTTGTTCCGGGTTTAGTCCCATTTTGACGTGGTGCATGTGTCAATGAATCCTTAATAGTTGGAAGTTGTGAGATGTACTGAAAGTCAATGGGTGCGACAACACTGACCTCAATATAGCATTTGCTAATTTTTCCCAATTTGATGCTATGATTTTTATAGTAGAATACAAAATACTGGATGTTCTGGGTAGAAAGGCATTTTAGTTTTAATGTTTAATTTATTCTAGCAAAAATACATTTATATTGGTTTTACAAGATTGTGCTGAAATTACATCAAAAATTGAAAGATCTACTGGCAATTGTTAATAATATTGTATATTATATATATAATATTGTAACAACAGTTTTTTGTTGTTTTTTTTAACTAAAAAAAAAAAATCACAGTACACATATAACTCACCCTGGTCTCCAGACTTTGAGGCAAAGTTGAGGATTTCTTGACAGAAGTGCTCCCTCTCTTCTGAACTCAGGTTCTCATCACCGGCCAATAAGGCACTGGTCTGAAGGTAACTGAGCACATCATTAAGGATCAATACTGAATACTTGAATACTGCTAGAGTAAGAACCAAGAAAAATAAAATTTTCAGCATAACTTGACTCATTTAATTCAAGTTATGCATGACAAATATGTCCACTGCATAACTTTTTTGGTTGAGGGTCCACCACCTGCTTGCATGTTATTTATTTGCCTGCAACATTCCATATAGGCCATTCAGCTTATTTATTTATTTGGAGACAAGGCAGGTGACAACTCCAGGCTAAGTTACATGTCAGGGGTCTCATTTATAAAATGTTATGTCACAAAATTCGTACTGAAAGTGTACACATGGAAAAAGCACAAACTTTCATAAACTTCTGCTCACTTCTTGTCTCTGACCTCCTTCTGTCTCATCTTTATAAATGAGACCACAGTACAAGTATTTCCTAAATATTTTTGAGAAATAATGACAAAAATTATATAAGGCAAGTTTAACCCATACTAGGATTTCAGCCGAAGCAGTAACATTAGTACTACTGTAGTACAGGAACATAAAACACCATGTTACAGTAGTAAGTCCAAGATTCTATACTTATTATAACGACCCGTATCACTTGTCATGTTAGATGTATTTCTGTAGGATACTCCTCTGTGCGGTTGAGCAATCTTTGACACTGTGCAATCTGTTTCCTGGTGTGAGTAAGAGGAAGACTCCAGCCCTCAGACACGTAACACTTTAGCGCCTCCTGCAGGAAGGACTCTGCACGCTCAGGGTCACCTTTCCTCCTGTACACCAATGCACAAAACACATATATAAAGTCTATTCATTGGTTTCAAGCTATGGACATCATCCTCCATGGTCATATCAATACCCATGAATATAGGTTTAAGTGCCAATTATGGGATAGTGCTTGTGGTACTTCAGCTAAATGGCAATTTGTGGGGGAAAAAGTTGATAAAAACAAGTCATTTTTATCTCAGGAAGTAACACTAAGTTCCCTTATCAATTAAAAAAAATCTGTCCAAAAATGCACAACCAATTGAAGCACAAAGAGCAAATTTTTCTCACTGTTTAAACATTAACTAAATAAAGACCTCATCACACGTTTGTATCTGTCAAATCATAAATATTGTGTAAAGTAGATGAGCTTTGGCCCTTGTTTACATACATGTTGCTAGGTAACAGTATGTCACATCTGCTACCTATGTCCAATCAGGAAGTAAAATCATAAACTTCCCCAAATTAGTAAATTAGGCAAAACTAATTAAGATTTTAAGAAAAATCCTAAAAATCAAATCATTTTAACTATGTTTTAGTGAAATGTGTAGTCTAACCTGCCATATGTACTTTAAATTCATCTGATAGACTTTACTTAGTGAAATTGTCTGTGGTTATAAATCAGTTTTTTTTACTAATAATAGAAATCTCTGGAATAACTTGTTGTTGTTTATGATCATTTCACTGTTTACCATTTAAACACTTTAGTAGCACATCATTACAGTGGTACGGATGACTCCAGGGCTCTGTGTAGGAGTATTTACAGAGTCACAAGATTAAAAAAACACTAGTGCGGTTACAGTAACTGAACTGAATAATATTACTATCATTATAACTAAAGACCGACCATGTCTGTGGTTTTTCATGGTCAGTGTACATACCGATTGTTTAGAATTCAGGGAAGTTGATGGTCAATAAGTTCTGCCAATATGAGGGGCAGATTTAGATAATTTCCACCAAAATATGTAATTTAAAATGACTACATACTCACCCACAGCCCTTTTTTTTTTATACCACAAACCATTAAGATAACTGTGCAGTCTCATTTTGTGCAGTTATTTCTTCATATTAAAACGTCAAAATAAAGCCTTGTGTATATTTTTTAGGCAGCAGGTTAGCCAAAACCAAACATCGGACTGTGCTGGAGATTTAAGGCCGATAGCCGATACGCTCAAAAGTGCAAATATCAGCCCTATATATCAGTCCATGTCTAATTATTACATTTCTGTTTCTTACATGTAAAACTCAGCCAGGCTTTTCCCCACCAGCCGCGCAGACCTCATCCGATTGATCGCCTGATACATCTCCATAGCAGCATGAGAAAGTTCCTAGAAAATAAAACACATTAAAATAAATGTTTTAAGTTGCACTATGTAACCTTTTTGCTTGTTTCCGTGGAGGGGTTACTGCTGATTATAATATTCCACAGTATGGCAGTATGGCATATTTATCTCCATGGAGACAAGCCGATGATGCTACCAGGCCAAGTTACAGGTCAGATCTGTGGCGAGGCAACCCACTCACAGTAAGAAAGCATGTTCTGAATTGATAGGTTTAATGCCACAGTGTGAAAACTTACAGGCAAAGCAGTAGCATCTCCATGGAGACAACAAAAGTTACATAATGCACCTTTAATAATATAAATGTGTGTTTTAATTTAGAATACACTGAAACTCAATGAGGAGCAGACTTACAAGATAGTGTCTTTCAAAAGCTTCGACCGATGATAAAGCTTCTTTTAGTTTCTTGTAAGGGCTCTGTAGGCTGTTTACTGTAAAAGAGGACCAACACAGTTAAAATGTTCAATCACAATTATTAAAACAGTCAGTATGTTATGCTTTTTTTACAAATCATAATTTAAACAAGGCTGGGAGCATTAACCTTTGAGGCTGACATTTGCAACAGTTTGTGTTACAGTGATTCATGCATGTTCTTTATTAGCATCGAGCAGTGTTGCGTAGCCATTTTGGCACAAATTTAAAAAAACGAAGGAAACCTCAGGAAGGCAGCGAACTAGGGCTGTTGTCGGCTAAAGAAATTCTTGTCTGTAAAAAGACATATGTAAAAAGGTAGAGTTTAATGTAAGTACTAAAAATGCAAAATCTTCAGCTTACTCGCTACTTTCTCATTTCTGCTATTGTCCCATTTAAATCCTTGTAATCTATATAAAATAATTAGTCGCCAAATACAAATTTTGGTAAACTAAGACACTATCAATCAATTAACCAATTAAACAATCCTCAGCAGCCTTTTATTAAGTTCTTTCAGATCAATACTGTGATTTAAAATATTAAAATGATTTGTGTTTTTCAGTAAATATAGCTATATAACCAACACAAGTATAACATGTCTTCTTTAAGTCTGTACCAGTTTCGGGCCTCTCGTCTCCCAGTCCGGCCAGCAGATCCACAGTCTTGTTCAAGTCTTCAGACGTGGGCCCCTTCTCTGAGACCAGCCCACACAGCTCCCCCAGGCTCTTCAACTGTAAAGCAAAGCATCTCTAATCATGTAACAAGTGTAACTAGAGTATAAATAGTGGGGTGATTGTTCTTTTGCTGTTGCTGCTCCCAAATTGTGGAACTGTCTACCCCTCAGTCTGTGTGTGACCTCTGACCTGTCCCCGTTTACGTTCAGGTTAAAGGCCATGGATCTACCCAATCTATAATAAGACAGTCTCTTCTCTGCCCTGATCATTTAGCAGCTGCTCCACAGCTCCTGCCCACAAAGAATTCTCCCATAGCCCACCATGAATTCATGTGAAATCAATCTGTGATTGGCTGAAAAGACTCTTCTCTATTTCCACCACGTGAACTTCTGAAAAATTTAAATGCTAAAAGCACCTCAAAGTTAGCTTTGTTGTTAAGATTTGTTAAGATTTACCCTATCCCCATTTTGAGTCAGTGCTCGCTCTGCTCTAGCCAACTGGTCAGAACTGATGACGTGGTGCTTGATTCTGTCAATACGCGGTGGGCGACGAGCACAGGCCATTAAAAACTAAAACAAAGGCATCTTTGGTTCATCTTCCAAGTCTTATTATACTTCCATGTTAAAGACTCACCTTATCAGACTGGCTTTAACGCATTGCACTGTGCCACTTTAGGTTTTTATGATTAATTCCTTGCTTTAAGTTCTGTATTTTAGTGGGGGTTTTTTTTAGAGGTTTGTTCTTCAGTCAAGCACTTTGGTCGTCTTTGTTTTGTTGTAAAGCGCTGTACAAAAAAACTTTGATTGATTGACTGTAAATAGAGGTCATAATGTGTTACCTTGTCAGTAGCATAGGCCCATAGCCCCACAGTGTGTGAACAGTTGGCTGCCAGCTGAGCCTGGTCACAGCAACCTTCAATTCTGTGCAAAACCTCCAAACAGCTGAGGAAAACCCAGCAGTCCAGCGCCCCCTCCAGGACAGACACCTGAACAAACCAGAGATAATTTTTAGTGTTAAAAATGGACAATAATGGGCATGGGAAAGATTATGGTGTGGCTTAAGATTCATTTTTATTTTCAGTTGTAAAAAGTGTTTGTTTCAAACAAGGATTGAACCAGTACTAACTCCAGGCTCAGACTGCATGCAGTGCAGCAGGAACAATGGCTATAAGAATATGGTATAATTAGAAGTAACAAGGAAGTCAGACTACGTGCCATGCAGTGCAATGGCAATGGCTCTCTGAATTCTTTCTGTTGGGAGCCCATCGCAAATCTTATTCCATAAACAGGACTAAAACAGGACTAAAACAGGTCCATACCTCCAGCAGTCGTAGCTCTTGTACACAGTTATGCAGTAGTTCCAGTGCCCTCTGTGTCACCTCCCAGGGTCTTTGGAGGAAGATGAGGAGTGTGCACTGTCTGGAGAAGAGGTAGCTCCGGAGGTCCAGCAGACTGGCCTCTCCCCTCTGGATCAGGTCTCTCTTCTCCATGTCGATTGGCCGCCTCAGCAAAAGACCATTCCAACAGCGGACAGGAGCACAGAATGACCCCAACCAGTTTGCTGTGTCTGGGGGGAAGAAAAGTAGCCTCATTTAATGTTTTTTATTGCACCCGTTGGCAGGTATTTATCCCATTGTGGGGACTAAAATCTGTACACTCTCGCATCATGGGAACCAAGCAAGCAAGCAAGCAATATTTAAAGGTAAAACCAACATAAAAAAGATTTAAAATGTTATGCTTTAATTTCATTATAGCAGGATGATTCTTAGATGTTACTACAAGATAAGATCAAGAATTCAACCCAAGAAAAATTGGGCATTCAGTAACTTTGGATAATTAAATTGAGCTCCCAGGGTCAAATTATGCATATAATATTATAAAAGCGGTATTCACCTCCCGCTCCGAAGTTAAGGACATATTGTGTAAACAGAGCATCCAGTTCGTCGTATTGGACCAGAGCGTCTTCAAACTGCTGCAGCATCTCAAACACAAAGGCCAGCTCCTCCTGGAATACAAAATACATCAGGAAATGTACACACTAAACAAGTGCAACACAGGGCAAACTAAACACAAAGCAAAACTAGTGCTTACCACCTATCCTGCATCAAACTACCTGTGGCATTTTGAAATTTCCAACATAGATCATTTCTGCCAACATCCAGGGCTGGCAGATGGGGTATAATAGTCAAATAGGATTAAGAATGCTGTATTGTTGCATACATTTCACTGAGTCACGTGTCACCGAAAATGGTACAATATGCAACTTTCTGGAGGTGGCATGTCAAACAGATAATTCCATTAAGTTGCATGTCATTTTGTGAAATATTATAGCAAAGGAAACAAGCAGGAGGAGACCCTCCTCCAGGACAAGTAAGAGTCAGGTTTATGGAGATGCAAGCTTGCTTAGAAGGACACATGTTTTTCAGTGTATTGACAAAAAAAAAAAAAAAATTAAAAAGTTACATACTGTGGCTTTAAGATATACAATTTAGATCTCTTCTGACATAGCTTTGAGACTTTTTATGATCTTTATTTTGTTTATCATTACACCACATACCATGATAGTCACACAAGCTCTCCAGGCAGAGTTGCCTTTGCTTCCTACTGTCCATACTTTCTTATACTGTCTTATACTACTACTTTATCCATCTATATCTGAATATATCTATCTAAAATCTTCCAACTTATTTCTACTTTTAAAATATTTTGGATGTTGTTTACTTCACTTTACCTGAACCACAAAGTAGTCATTAAAGACTGCATCCAGGTTGCTTTCCCTCCTTCTTTCTTTTTATATGTATCTGAATGATACTTTTTACATCTACATTCACGTTGTCCGTATCTGTGTTTTCCTACATATTACCTGGACCATGAAGTAGTCGCAGAAGCTCCACCCAGGCTGCGTCCTCTTCTCTCTCAGAGTTCTCATGTCGTCCTCAAAGCGTCCCAGGTTTTTGGTGAAGGACATGAGCAGCAGCGTGCGGAGCTTCAACAGCAGAGCGCTCCAGGACTCCTGAGAGCGAGAGGAGTCCTTAAGGGGCTCAGACAGAACCACACACCTGCAATGAACCAACGAAATACTGTTAAAGAAATGGAGTAGGGATGGGCAATATGCCAAAAAAATCATATCACGATTTTCTTGGAGCCAGATCATATTTTCAATTTTAACATAATTCATGTTCATGCTTCAATACAGTTTTTAAGAGGCAACTAAAGCTAGCTGCTGTGCTACTGCCTTTACTGTGATTGGTTAACTCCACCAGTCACTCAGAGCATGATAGAGGCTGACCAATGGGACGATTAGGAGGGGAAAGCATCTGTGTTTGACCATAGGGAATACACCTGATTTTACATAAATAGCATAATGTCACCAGGACGAGATCATGATCCACCACATGATCCGATTCATCACTATATCACCGAGCCCTAGACATACTGTAATATCAGGGTTTATGTTATTTGAACCCGAAACCTTCTCACTGTGACGCGAAAGTGTTAGCTCTGAGCCTCCGTGTCACCTTAGAGATGCTCCTCACCTGTCGTTCTGCTTGTTACAGAAGTCACTGCGGATCTTGTCGATGATGGAGGAGCGCGGCAGAATGTTGGTCTTGTTCTTCTTCTTGGTCTCATTGTTCTCCACGACGATGATGACCCAGTCCGCTGACCCGTGCGTCCTCAAACTGTTCTGCCACCGCAACATGTCCTCCTTCACTGAGCCTTTATACGCCTCAGTGTCCTGATAGAGAAGGAACAGGAGGTTAGACAAGGATCGATTTTAATCTGTGTAATTGACCTTATTCCCCAAGTTGTCACAGGTGCTGCCATAATCATTCCATACAAGTTCTATACAGACTCCACAGCAGTTTTCAAGCTTCTTAAAGAAAGCAACATTGTTCACTTATTGGTGAATTTGGACATTGAACATTTTACAAGAATCAACTTACTTTTAGTAATTAATATAATAAAGCTGCATTCAGATTAATGCGACTCCCATTTAACTGGAAGTGCCAACAACAGAAGTGTAGGTTAGTAGTGCGGGGGGTGACTTAGTGTTATCACAATACTAAAATTTCAACTCAATTTTGATACCAAATAATAGACTCGATATTTGATATTCAATTTATTGATTTAAATACACAAATGATAATTTTGAAAGCTAGTTCAGATAAAACTCAAGATGAAGCTCTTCAGGAAAGCATTGATACTTGCTTAAATTAGTATCTAGTTAGGATACTAGTTTTAGTATCAACTAGTATCTGATTTTCTAAACTTCTGACAACCCTATTAAGACTTCCTAAAGGGGAAAAGAAACAATTACAAATGTATTGATGAGATGACAAAAAAATTATTTAAAAAAAAGGTTAAATTTTCACCAGACACCTTTGCTAACCCATGTAAATGCATTTGTAGCGCTTGTGAATAAACACTAACCAAATTTGAAAAAATAAAAAATAAAAACTGCGAAACAAATAATTAATGTTTAAGAGACCTAACTATCCTTACACAGACTCCTCCATGTGTCTAAATTACTCCTGTGTTGATGGGTGTCGGGAGCAGAGTCAAGTGTGGGCTGTGACAGACAGGTGTTAACGACTCTGCCAGAGAACAGACTTTGATCTATTTATAAAACCAGACTGAAACATATGAACTCATGTATCACTGTTTACAAGGACATGAAATCCGAGCTGCTAACCATGTGCTCCACTACACAATTCATTTGACTAAGTTAGATGTGACTAAGGTGGCTGTGGCTTGTTGATCAAATACCAAATGGACCTCATTAATTACTTTAACAGATTAATTTTCCAGACTAGATTTTGGGGTGGGTAGTCTTTGTATTTTGTTTTGTATAAGCCAAATCAGTGATGGAATATCTTTAAAGCCACAGTATGTAACCTTTTAACCAAAAAAAACAAAAAAACAAAAAAAAAAACATGTGTCTTTCATTTTGGTTGTATTTATTGCACTGGAAAACTTGAAACCATGTGTCTTTACTCTGAACAGTCTTGCATCTCCACAAACTCACTCTTATTTGGCCTGGAGGATTATCTCCTGCTTGTGTCCAGGGAAATGTTCTTTTGACTATAATCTTGCACAGGCATAAAACGTATCGATTATGGTCGAAGACACCACCACATGCAGTTTCATGGCATTCTGGTGGTTCTGGTCTCCAAGGAGAATGTTCCAAAGTATGGATTTAACTTTGTATTTTCATAGGATAAGGCCGATGATGTACCCGCTCCAAAAAGTTACATATTGTCTCTTTAAGAATATGCTTTTCCAACCAGTTCATCAAGTTTATTTATTTTATTTTTTTTGAAGCATAATTTTCAAATAATTTGTTAAAAAAGCTAAATACTGTTTATTCATTTAATTGATAAAAAAAAATAAAATAAAATATTTATTTAGAGAGATGCAGCTAAACAAGTGATATCAGTTTTGAAGCTAAAAAACCTGCCAATATCTAACATCAACCAATAGCAGCAGAAACTAAAAATAGCATTCATTTCATTAAAACATGCCATAACTGATCCAAAAGTGTTACGTGACTAATTATCTCTCAAGCAACTATAATAGAGTTGTGTACATAAAAGTTCAATTATTTTAGCATATTTTGTGCCAATACTGACCAGTAAATAATAATAATATACCGCTGTATTGGCTCCAAAAGGAAGTTGGCTGAAACCTAACCTGAAACAGATATTTGATACTTTGTTGTGAATCAAACCACAAATGCACTTACATTTATTATTCTGACAATTTTAGCTTTACAGTTGAAAATAAACTGGCAAAATAATATTGTATGTGTCAGTAAATGTTTACCCTGAAATAATTCTGTTTTTGGACCAAACACAGTGGAGGTTTGATCTGATTTATTGTATGGGTTCTTATGTAACAGCTTCACTGGCTCTAAAGTCCGGTTGCACAATAAAAAAAAATTCACTTCAAACTGTGGTTGACCACAATCCAGAAGTGAGATGCCTGAGAGTAAATAAATCAAACCAATTTTAATAAACACAATGAATAGATCAGTGATAGTATGAATGTAAATCTAAGAATAGGCATTTATAGCGATTGTTGCTTTCATCGTTGGAAAATGTATTTTTAATTTGGAAATGCTGTAAGCTGGCACATACACATTTTCTCTTTAGTAATAATAACAGTTTGTATTATTTAACACAGTCTTTCGTGACACTCAACGACACTTTACAAAGTGTATGAGGTCAATACTTAATGTGCATATAAATACAAATTAAATATCACGAATGGACTTTAAAAAACATGAAGAAGAAAATCGGCTGAATATGCAGTGTTACAAACATGTGAATTATAGCTGCTCAATTATAGAAAAAAATTCTCAATGGAACAAAACTGAAATCAAATTATTATTATTATTCAATTATTCAAACACTTAATGTAAATAATATTTGAATCTCAATTATGTGATTTTTGTAATTGCCAGGTGTTAACACAATTATCAATCAATTATCAATTATTGTGATTAACTTAACACTTTTTTGAGCTTTAAGCATGTTATAATGTTGTGTCATCCATCATTCCTGTTAAGTAGAATGTGGGCTGACTCTCATTTACATTTAAAACCTGTGTTATATGAAACAGTGAACTTTGCACAGTCCAACTGAACAGCGCACAGATCAGAATGTTCCCTGGAAAACTCATGACTCAAGTTTACGGACTTCCTTAAACGCATCACGTGCTGACAAAGCTGCACTTCCTGTTTGTACTTCTACTTTTTCCCAAATATGCTTCAACAAGTCCATTTACCTTTGCGTTACTACTGAAGCCACAGTTGTCCTGGGGCTCTGCTTCTCATCCTAATCCCTAATAATGTTTTCATAAAAAGTAATGCTAGAATATTTCAATAAATGTTAGATTTGCGATTTGCTAATTGCACAGGCCCATTTTTTTAAGTACCACCACACCGCAAACAACTAAATACTGTCTTATTTGGCATAAAAACAGCGAATAATGTTTAGATCTGTACAAAAATATTCTGATATGTGATTCTTGTATGAGTTCATATTTAAGTGATAGTCTTTTGCCAATTCTTCTGGACATTGTGAACTTTTAACACAGATGTCTTCCTCCAAAGTCTGTTAGTAAAAGCATCTGAAGAAGAGGTCAGACCATTTGGCTGTAAACCTCTCCATTAAAAAACACCCAAGCTGATCCCTGACCAATACAAACGACTGAATCTGCATCTCCATTCAAAGTCCATTAATTTAACCGAAATTAAATGAATGATAATGTTTTTAGTGTTTAGTCCTTACGCAGCAGTCGGTCCAGTAGATGTGCAGAAAGGGAAACGTGAGCAAGGCCTTGTTTCCTTCTTTAGGCAGAAGCTCCTCTTTGAACTGCACAAAGTTGGCCTCCAGGTGGATCATTTTGGGGGCGCGGCCGTAAGTCCTGCATAGACACAACACACAGAACAACTGCTTTAAAAGACTGAAGGGATTATAATGCGAAAAGCCAAAAAGGTAAAGAATTCATAACAACTAGAATGATTCAATTTACATTTAAATAATATTTTACAATTAAGGCAGTAATTGAAATAAGCTTGTGAAGAAATAAATTGTAAATAAATTGTAAATATATTGCTTTATTTTACTGGTTCTTAGAATTAAAAATCACATTGCAATCTCTGTTCAAAAATTTAGACATTAGTTGTCAGCTTTTTCTTATGATGTTATGATATGAACCATCAACCATAATGAATAAACATTTCTTTGAAGGGAACATTATGTAAAATGCTTTTAATCGTGTTATGACAGTTATGACTGTGTTCACTCATAAGGTTACATAAAGTTGTATTTAAATTGACTCATGTTTGAGTAATCCTGTATTGTCTGGCATTTAAGACTTGAGTGCTCTGAAAATTTAATTTTTTACCTACCCACTATCTCCACCCACAGCTCTGTACCTACTTACAACTTGCAAAATGTGTCAGTATGAGGTATAAATAAAAATGAAAAATGCCAATTCTTTTACAAATCATTGAATGTTATTGTCCAAAAAAAAGCAGAGTAACATTTTTTGAAAAATATCCATTCAGATTTGCGTTTGGACTGACCTCCTCCACTCCATGGGCTCTCGGGGCAGCTGCTGGGCCAGAGTGGTGTAGAGGGACGTAAACAGAGCCTGGTCTCCAGCACCTGATGGGAAGCACAGAGGGACAAACTTAGGCAAAAGAAATTGATTATCTTTTATAGAGTAAACTTTTAACAGTAGCACTGTAATGCGAGAACACAAGTAACAAGAACAATGCATTAGACTAATAGAGCTTTTACAATTTCACTTCACACAATTTAGTACATTAATTCACTCTGCACTCGGTGGTGGTAAGCCAGCATTGTAGCCACAGCTGCCCTGGGGCAGACGAGGCTCCCAATCTGCACCATTGGCCCCTCCGAGCACCACCAGCACACACACACCACATTCATACTAGGCAAGGTGGGTCTTGGCTAAGGACACAACTATAATTTTCGTCACTGGTGCCTCCAGAGTGTAACATCCACGCCAGATCGACATCATAAAAAAGGACATTTTCAATTTCTGATTGGATTTAGGGTGTCCCTCTGAGCTGAATCAGGCCATGTCAGAGCAGAGACTGTTAAAATGATTAGACACTTTTATGGCAAAGTGTGAAGAGAAGAAAGAGGAGACTATAAATATTCTGGGCTCTGTTTGGACTAGCATTGGCCTCCACAGAGTCAGGTTCAACTCAGGCAAAAGTAGATTCAAACTGTTCAAATTGTACAAAACAACTATGTTTCATATAATGAGTGAGTATTGGAAGCAAACAAGTTACAACAGTTTAAACTATTACCCAAAATATGAAAAAGTACTCAAATTAGAATCATGCACATTTTAAGTTTAAACTTATTATAGAAGCACATGACATTTTTTTTTTTACAAGAAGCGTCCGGCAACAACATCCAATAACTACTTCGAAAACACACGAACAAATTGTAATTTTTACAGAGCCCCTCAAGTCCCCGAAACAATATCATGTTCTAGGGTTGTCAAAAAGTTTCCAAAATCAGATACCAATTGATACTAAAATTAGCCCTTTCTTGAACAATTTCAGTTTGGGTTTTATCAGAACTTAAAAATGCAGCCCTATTCTGCAGTATTTCGGTGTCTTCAGTCCTCCTGTACATTACAAAGGAGACCTGGTTTAACAGTGTGAGTGCCGGCCCTGTGAGAAAGCTTTATGCTGTGGTCCTATTTCTGTTCACTGCAGAGACAATAAAAGCAGCGAAAGTGAAGGGGCACCTCAACTGAACCCTGCAGTCCTGAGAGCTCTCAGTGGGTGAGCCGCAGCCATAAACTCTACCGCCACTCACTCTCTCATTATAAACCTTAACAAGCTGAATAAGCAACACACTGTATGCGTTAGTAGTAGGACTGATAAAAGCATTGAAAATCAGATACCAATCGATACTGAATCTATCATCGAAACTAGATACTAATTTGAGCAAGCATTACTGAACTAGAAAAAGACACATTCACAGGACAGAAATTAACCTTTAGTAAATCTTTCACAAGTATAAGACACATAGACTAGTACACATCCACGGACCACATGGTTAGGCCTGTCTCACGTTAACAAATTTTGAAGTATGGTATATTGCTGAAGAAAATGTAGACGTTAAACGATAATATTGAAATCACCGCGGCATCAGAATTGTCAGTATTGAGTATTGAGTCTTTTCCTTGGTATCAAAATCTACTTTGAGACTTTAGTACACTACTTACACTACTTACTCAAAAGAGATTTTCCATTAACCATGAATTAATCTAATGTAGTTTCTTAGATAATTTATTACTTGGGTGAAGCGTCTTGCCGAAGGACACAACAACAATATGCAAAGGGATTGAACTGGAAACGTTCAGGCCATTAGACGATCAGTGCTGTCCATTTCTCTAAAACTGTATGTCAACAGTTATATTGCATGTATAACAATGAATACAGATACAGTGGTCCCTTTTT
The DNA here is from genome assembly GCA_019594935.1 of Periophthalmus modestus. Lineage (NCBI taxonomy): Eukaryota > Metazoa > Chordata > Actinopteri > Gobiiformes > Gobiidae > Periophthalmus > Periophthalmus modestus. The sequence goes on from JAIEZT010000009.1 coordinate 13,029,120, forward strand.
TATTGCCGGGGGTTACGCTCTAAAAATAACCTGCAGTGGGTGAAATCTGCGAAGTAGTCAGTTTTATTTTTCACAATTATTATATATGTTTTAAGGCTGTAAAACCCCTCACCACACACTTAATACACTTTTCTTAGACAGGTATTAACATTTTCTCACATTTCTCCCTTTTTTTAAACACTCTCAAAGTTTATTATATCCCTCTTCCTCGATGATTGCTTTAAATGTGTTGGTCACGTGCCTCTGCTCCAGCGATATCCGCAGAGGTGCCTCACTATTAAATCCAAAGCGCTTCTGAAATTTGTCGATATTGTGGGTTTTGTCAGGGAGAAAACTTTCATACATACAACATACAGCACTTCAGAGTCACACTACTAGCGTTTGAACATTTATGTAAATTTGGTTGAATGTATTCTGTACTGTACAGGAGACATGGCACGGAGGACAGTGATGGACAATGGTCTAGAGTCCCTCAGCCAATCAGGACGCAGAACACACAATCCACATTCATACGCTGTAAGAAAAAAAAAAAAAAAAGCATTCAAAATTGCACCCAAAAAAAATCCATGAAACGGCGAGACTGCAAAAGGTGAACCGTGATATAGCGAGGGACCACTGTATTGTTGTGAAATAATAGACCGATATGATACCATATTGTGAAGTTTGATATATTGCTAAAGGAAATATAGACGATAACCGATAATATGGAAACTAATTCATGTCACTGACACCTATGAAATAATTTTGCCCAATTTAGCAATCCTGAGATTCCTATAAGTCTTAGCTCTCAAATATGAAAAACTACATCGTCAGTCTCTTCCTGCTGATGCTAAACCGTACAGCGCTAACACCCAAGGACTCCAATTCAAATCAATGTATCCAGATCAAATTTAGACCAAACAGCAAAGATATAAGCATTTTCATCAATTTTCCTTCCTCCTTCCAGTTCACTACATGTAACTCACAACCTCATTACTGAGAGGAGGAGACAGGATAACCACTCTGCCACAGTAACACCACTAGGCACGGGACAATATTGAAATATGGTGCAACGATGGCCAAGATAATGTTACAATCGGCATATGAAAGCTGGAACAATATTTTTAGGGGTCAGTATTAATCGTGGGGAGTTTTACTTTACAGTATTGGGATATTTCTTGTTATTCTTTTGCAATATGAGAGTATTTGAGCTGTAGAAGGTTGAATAAATAACTTGTATGACTCTTTTTGTTTTTTATATTGTACTTTTTTTTAAATAATAATTCTGCTTCATGCTTTGATTTCATTATTTCTTATCTTGTCTATATTTACTTCAGCAAAATATCTCACTTCAAAATGTATTATCGTGACAGTCCTATGTAGAACTTTGTCTTAAAAGTGAAAAAAGCAATGATTGTTGGTTTCTGTTCTGTTGCATGAAGAACAGGGGCAGAGGCACAGGGATCGTTGTGTAGATCTTTATTGTCGGTTACAGCAATACAGTCAGGTTAAAGGCAGTACACGATGAGATTGTACCAGGGTCTAACAGAGTCTAACAAAGTCAGTCTCACAGAGTCTCATAGAGTCTCAATCTGATAGAGTCTACAGAAGCTGAGCTTGCACCAATGTTTTATATTACTAAAGCAGTGGGAGTTAACATTCTATAGATTTGGAGATTATAAAAAAAGTCTCTTTTTTTAAAGCACAATCAAAAAATGGTTTACTGGGATTATCTTGAGTGAATCAAGAAGTTTCAGTATTAGCGTACGTCAACCGCTGTCTATGCGCTTACGTTACGCCGCCTAGCAACAGTGACGGCTGTTGACTCCATTTTCACCCGGGCACTTCTATATCTGGAATTATCTTGCATTATTTCAATCTTATGCACCATAATGGGATATAGAAGTGCACGAAGTCTGCTCGGATGCATGTTTCATTCACAGTGGAAACTCAAGGCACATTTGTTGGCCGCAATCGTGGGGTGCATGAAATGAGATAGGCCTTGTCGCTCCGGAAGTAAGTCAGAGTGCATGTTTTTAAAAGGTATTTTTGAGAACTAGAACTACACCTGTAATTGTATAAATGCAAGATACGTTTATCGCTATAGCCAATTTAGAAGAGTCCAGGGAAAGCAATGACATCTCGATGGAGACAAGAAGGTGCCAGACCCTCATATTGCACCTTTAAACACATTTATGCCAGGTCACATTGTATTGCACTGGTCAATAAGTCATTTTATTTAGATTATAAGAATATATATGGGACAACAGCAGAAATGAGTGAGCTGAATATTTGCCTTTTTTACATATAAATTCCAAAAAATATCAGATTAAACTCCAGATTCAAAAGTGTAATCTGTCTTAATATATACATAATACATTGTTTCCTAGTACTTTTTTCTGTCTAAATAGTTGTTTTTGCATGAACTCCCACGCAGGTGTGTCCTGTGAGTCTAGTTTGGGTCAGATAGAAACGGCTTTGAGAGCTTTTTCCACACCCACTTTTTAGATGACTAATTGAACAGCAGGACGTTTTGGTCGACCAAGAATTTCTTTAGTCAACTACAGGCTTGAAATGTGGCAATTCTTATATAAAATTGAGCTTTTTTGATACTTGGCTTGAAATAGTAAGCATTTATTCAATGTTTTCACCGCTCCCTTTCATAATTATCATCTAACAAAACGACTATTAAAATGTAGCACCAACTTTCTCAGCAACACCACAGGACACAACCTCAAAGACAAAAGAGCAATTAGCACTCAACCGTGATACACCAGGGCTCCAGAGTGCGACCAATTTGAGCGCACCAATGCACCTGACAGATCCTCGTCACATCCCCTCTCCTGTGTCCCTTCTCCTCATTATAAACGCAGATTAGACAGTATAGAACACACTCAAATTATTTAATTGACAACTAAAAGAAAAAGCGTTAATTCACTCGCTCCGCCCTCTCTGACCAGACCGCCACAGCCGACGATCCGAGGCCGATATCATGCTCTGGTGCACAAGGGCTGAATGCACCACAGTTTAGTTACTCAAGCGAGGATACTGTTCTGCGAAATGAAAAGAAAATGAAAGTAAGAGGGCTCACTCTGCAGGTACTGTAGCGAATCTAAAGATCCTTAAAAGCACAGACCTCTTACTCTGACTAGTTTTTGAAGTCAGTATTTTTTCACAGCTTTTTATTAAACTTATCGTTATTTAATTGTGGTTTAACTTAGAAAAAAAAAAAAAAGGGTTAGTGTTATTAGATTAAATAAACCACTTTGAATAAATTAGTCATTATTGAAATACTGTCTTTTTTCTTTAGTATGAAGAAATGAAGAGTAGTCACTTTTTTCTTTTAGAGTATGAATTATATATCCAGGTAAAAGTTATTTATTTAGTCCTTATTGTTGAGGCAAATTAAGGACAATATATAACAATGGCTTAAATAAGTGGTGGGTTTTGGTGAACCCAAAAGAAAATCTTAGGTGCACCGGTGAACCCACCTCAAATTGTTTGTCTGGAACACTGCAACTTTTCTTGTTATAATTCAATTAGCTTTTTTTTCAATTTGCTAAATGCCAGAATAATGAGAGGATTTTTGTGAGGCATTTTTTTCATTACTTTCCTCAAAGTCAGAAGTTTACATAGATTTCATTAGTATTTGGTACCATTGCCTTTAAACTGTATGATTTGGGTCAAACATTTTGGATTCCTTCCACAAGCTTCTCACAATAGTTGGCAGAAATTTTGGTCTATTTTATGAAATGCACCAGTCCCTCCTGCAGCATAACAGCCCCACAATATGATGCCGCTACCCCTGTATTTCACAGTTTGGATGGTATTTTCAGGCTTGCCACCTTCCCTCTTTTTTGTTCTCAAAACATAACAATGCTCATTATGGCCAAACAGTTAAATTTTCGTTTCGTCAGACCACAGGACATGGCTCCAAAATTAAAGTCTTTGTCGCTATGTGCATTTACAAACTGCAGTCTGGCTTTTTTTATGTTTCTTTTGGAGTAATGGCTTCTGACTGGCAGAGTGGCCTTTCAGCCCATGTCGGTACAGAACTCGTTTCACTGTGGATAATGGCACACACTTACCAGCTTCAGCAGCATCTTCACAAGATCTTTTGCTTTTGTTCTTGTTTGAGATGCACATTTTGGATCAAAGCACGTTCATCTCTGGGACAGAGAACCTGTCTCCTTCCTGAGTGGTATGATAGTTGGACATTCCCGTGGTGTTTATACTTGCATTTATTTGTTTGAACAGATGAAGGTGGCACCTTCAGGCATCTGGAAATTGCACCCAAGGATGAACCAGACTTGTGCAAGTCCATAATTCTCTTCCCGATATCTTGGCTGATTTCTTTTGACTTTCCCATGATATTACACAACAAAGCAGTGTTTCAGGTGTGCCTTCAAATACATCCACAGGTGTGTCTCTAATTAACTCAAGTGTTGTCAATAAACCTATCAGAAGTATCCGAAGCTTCCAAAGACATGACATCATCATCTGGGTGTTCCCAGGTTGTTTAAATGTATAGTAATCTTACTGTATGTAAACTTCTGACTTTAAACAAAGTAATGCAATATTATCTTTAGAAATCCTTCTCTCATTATTCTGGCAGAAATTATTTTGGTAATGCTAATTGACCTAAAACAGGAAAAGTTTAGACTGATTTCATGTCAGACAGTGAGAGGAGCATATGTGTCTTTTTACATAGTGTACGTAAACTTCTGGTTTGAACTGTAGATAAAATAGATCAATGTAATAATTAGTGGTTTTCAATATAACAAAAATCAGCATTCTAACAATATTCATTTTAGTTGCCATCCATCTGCATTTAATATTATACTGTTGTGATGTCATCTATAACCCATCAATAGCCTGTGAAAGATTCAACTATAATGATAGCACTATTACCGTATAAAGCAGTAGTTCGGACTATAAGCTGCTACTTTTTTTCCACGCTTTGAACCCTGTGGCCTATACAACGGTGTGGCTAATTTATAGATTTTTACCGGCTAACGGCCACCGGGGGGTACTCTCTACCAGTAAACGAAATGTGAGAGACATGGGGAAAGATTAGGCACTGAAGAATACACTAGTTTTGATTTTGAACTGTCATTTTGCACATCATGCCCACAGCCTGATCATGGAAGACACACGAAGAAATGCATATGATGTAGCTTTTAAGTTAAAGGCAATGGGTCTGGCATCAAAGAAGGGAATAGAGCTACTGTACGTAAGCTTGGCATCAATGAACCGATGGGCGCAGGAGCCGGGAGAACTTAGTCAATGTAAAAAGACAACAAAGGTTTTCAACAAAAGCAGATGGCCCGTGTTGGTGCTGTTTTATTTTCTAAACATGCAGGTATGTTCATCCTGTGTTGATGGTGTGTTTGTGCTCTACTGCCGATTTTCAGGCACAGAAAAAAAGCGTGTCTTAAATTAAAACTCAAAAAAACTCCGTGTACCATCTTTCTGTGTAAATATCTCATGTTACAACATATTTGTAACGTGGCTTGCATTTGAGTGCGGCTTATATATGTAGAAAGCTGGTGCGGCCTATATTCAGGTGAACTCAATAGTCTCTCTGTAACTCTGTACTTGCAAAGTACAGAGTTAGGGAGGCAACAATTTGTACCTCAATTAAAGTATTAGGCTTCTAAATTGTAATAAGCTGAACAGGCATCGATCATTAACATCTATTACATTATTACAGGTACTTACATGTCATTACATGACTTTTTTTTTTTTTTTTACTGCAGCTCATGTTTTGAAGACTTTGTACATTTAGAAATGGGTTTAATGGAAATGGCATGCTTTTGCGTTATTGTGCTATTGCCATATAATATTTGAATATTATTGTTTGTTGCGATTCGAGTAACCACTTGTTCCTCTTTTGGTTGTCGTGCACAGCACTTTAAGCCTCGGTCACAATGAATTGTACGAATGATTCGCTCATACAAATCTCCCAGGATAGTACAAACTCTGGATATTGTAGACGTTTGTGGAGGAGGAAGTGTTTCTTCCAGCCTTCATTTGGCATATTTTGCGGAGTGGATTCTGTTTAGTGCATCTTTTATGGCTCAGGCTTCTGCAAGAATGGGATTTAGCAGAGTCTTTAGTGGCTACATGGATCAAACAAAACAGACAACAACAAGAGAAAGTTGAAATAAATGAGAAGACAGGGGACATCTTAATGACACACAGCTGTCAGAAGAGCTTCATACACTTGGCCTACATTACACATCTGTGCCCAAAACTAAGCACTCCAATGATGACAGATTATCCAGCTGCTGTCGCACAAATGTAACCTATCCGATGCTCTCAATAGAGTGGCCTATAGACAGAGCGGGTATCCAACCTAATGGCAAAACAGTGGAGTTTACTTTCCTCCAAACCCAAACCCGCTCCTCAACTGATATAAGAATGTGCAGCTTTTCAGTCCATACATCTCGAGGATTTCCTGTGTTTAAAAATCTGAGGCTTATGATGTCAAAAATCAGTGTATGTGTGGGAAGAAGGCCAAAATATGGTAAATACAAGAATTTATTAGTTATGCCTCTGTGTGTTGTTCTTAGGGAGTTTGTAAGGCGCTTTGTATGGCGCTCATAGGAACAAGGCGATCGTAGGCTGTTCTGTCCCACAATGGAATCAACTTCTAACTGAAGTAGTTTTAAGCCCGACTTTGAACACCTTTAAAAGTTGACTGGCAAAACCTTAACATCACACACTCTCTCCTTTCATCAACATGATATCCATTTGAAGTTTAATCAACAACTGACAATCATAAAGTGTTATTGCAGATATTACACGATAAGATTAGAGTGTCCCAAATCAGTCCTTACATGTGCCACCGCATTCAACAACAACTCTTTTTCAGCTATTTCAGATGGTCGCCCAATCGTGGTTGTGGTATGCAGGCATACTATACTAACAATACTGTATTTGATTAAATATTACATGATTCAGCTAACAAGAAAACTATGCATGGTTTCTCTCTATTGGCTCTGACAATAGTACTATGTATAATTGCAAGATCAATCCCAATCAAATCAGAATTGTAATTTGAAGGGATGCAACTACCAAATCGCAAAAGTTGACATTTTTCAATTACCACAATTTCCTCCACAAAAACTACTAAATCTCCTGTCTTACTCTATATAAAACTGTAGTTTAGATCTGTACAAAGATGATCTGAAATGTGATTCTTGTATTAGTTTGTCAATCTTTTAGCTAGTTCTTCTCGACAGATTTAAAACTTTTAACATCTTATTATTAAAAAAATCACAATGCTTGTCAGAAAAATCTATTAGATATACAATATTCCCAAATCTTTCAGCCCTTGTGCTGCTATCACTGTACTAGACTCTGATGAACAGTTGTCTACTCAAGTCTGCATATTCTCTTTGTTATTATTATGTGATTATTACTGCCTGCAGCTGTAAGCCACACCTGCCGGAGGAGATTTAGATCATTTTATGCGAGTTACAGCGCAGCAAAGACACGCACCTGTGAACTGGAACTAAAAATGGAAGTAGCGCTAAGTGGACACTGGTCTGGCCCCTCAAGTCTTAAAATAAACCACTTAAGAAGATTCCAGACACGTCCAGGGATTTATGAATGAAAACCTACAAACAAGTCCGATGTAATATCAGGAAATAGATTTTAAACTGAAGTAAAATGTAAGATTGACAAGCTCTGGAAAAGCTAAGGGCATTCCTCAAACTGCAGCATCTTGCTTTGACGTGTCCACGGCCTGTCAGTTTCAGTGGATGAGATGCTAACAGGCTAATACCCGTGTTATCAGCGGTGTAGAGACACAAGTGAGGAGGGAAAGCACGTTCAAAGACAGCTATAACATGCACAGATGAACGGGACACATGAAACCGAAGCGGCGCCCTCAGCTCGGTATCGCCAGGCTAAGGCTAAAGGAAAGCTAATGTAGGGAGCTAGCTGTCAGGAGAAATGTAGCACAAACTCACATGTCACGATCGGTTTGTTCTCCATGGTGTAGATGATCGGCTTTTCCTCTGGACACTCCATATGTGTTAGCGGTGCCGATCCATGAAAATGACATACAAACGCGGCTTTATTATTAGTAAGTGCTTATCTCTGCAGTTGTGTTGAATCGATGGGGCCTGTGTCCCCACTGCACTTCCGGGAAGTACGTCACCTGTGCGTCACTAAAGGTAACCTCTTATTTATTTATTTATTTATTATTATTTTTAATTTTCATCCAGACCTTTATTAAATCAAACTTCATTGATACATGGTACTTAAGAAAATAGGTCGTAAGACATTTTACTCCAGCTTGGAATTATATCTTATATAAAGCAAACAATAGTTCAAACTATTATATTGGCTATGAAGAGAGCAACAGTGTCATCTTGTGGCCTTTCTTGGAATTGCATATTCAAGTATAATTATTACAATATTGACCATTTATATTTAAAACATATTAGTCTAATCTCTATAATTAGAATCTCAAAATGTATTGTATATATTGTAGTGCAGCAATGTACTCACAGAGCAGGCTATTTGTTTTGGTTAGTGACAACAACAGTTTGTTATTCCAGTATGCAATGTTTATTTTGTAAAAGAAAATACCTAATTTATTTACAAAGCAATTTAGTCAATAATAGTATGGAACAAACTCTATCACTGCTCTCTCTCCTCTCCCCTCTTATCTGCCTCTCCTTCCTCTTTTCTCTCTTCCTTCTCCCCTTCTATCTCTCCCTCTCCTCTCTCCTCCTCTGTATTTCCTGTGTTACTCTTCTCCCTGCTCTCTATCTCTGCTCCGTCTCCTGGTCCTGGTCTGGCATCTCCTCGCTCCTTCCTCTCCTCTGCTTCCTCCACTTGACTCCTTGTTTCCTTGCTTCCTTCCTTAACTCCTTCCCCTACACCCTCTCCACTGTCTTTGGTACTTTTTGTGCTTTCTCCATCCCCTTCTTTGGCCATGTCTTCACCGCCACCATCTTGATTTTGCACTTGTTTTTTCGGATTTTCATCAATCTCCTCTTCTCCTTCTGCTTCCTCTCTTTGTAGTTCAATCTCTCCACCCACCCCTTCACCTCTGCCTTGTCCTAACTCCTCATCCTCAATTTCCAGTGCATCATCTGGGACGGCCAGTGTGGCAACTTCCCATTCTAACTGCTCAACTCTTGCTTTCAGTTTTTTATTACTAGACTCCAACTCAACCATAAGTCTTGCTAATTTAGTCTGAAGTATTTCCAAGTTTTCCTGTAATCGGTTAATTCTTGTCTCCACTTTTTCTTTCTCATCCTCCTCTCCTTCAGCACTCTCCTCCAGCATGCCCATTTTGGTGAGGATTTGGCGCCCTTTCTCCTCTAGGTGGCGCTTTGCTGCAGGGAACTCTGAAAGCACATCTGTCAGGTCTTCTTTGGACAAGCTGAAGAGGTCAGAGTAGCCGATGCTGCGAATGTTGGCGGTTCGTCGGTTTCCAGATTTGTTTCCTAAAATAAGATGGGACAAATTATTGACCAATGACTGTTGAATGTTTTTCTAACTTACTGTTGGTGCTGTACCTGATTTTTATTGTCTTAAAAATGTGACAAATAGAACTGGTTTATTTTAAACAGTCTGCAGAGGTTTGAAGTTATTTCTCTCTTATCTTGTCCATTCCGAGCATCCTAATTATTCACCACAATGAGTTTATAAGTGCATTTCACATTTCTTAGTGACCAGAGCGGAGTTTTGAGGTCACTGTAACCCTAACAACTACTAGCATTTGAACACACACTTCCTGATTCTCAGACAATAAAACATTTTATAACAGATGCAGACACGAAAAAATGTGGCTTGCCCTCTCCAGGTGGGTGGAGAGTCCTTGCCTCAAGTGGGGGAATTCAAGTATCTTGGGGTCTTGTTCATGAGTGAGAGAAGGGTAGAGCGTGAGATTAACAGATGGATCGGTGCAGCGCCTGCAGTGATGCGGTCACTGTATCGGTCCGTTGTGATGAAGAAGGAGCTGAGTCAAAAAGCAAAGCTCTCGATTTACTGGTCAATCTACGTTCCTATGGTAATGAGCTCTGGGTAATGACCGAAAGGACACGATTGCGGATACAAGTGGCCAAAATGTGCTTCCTCCTCAGGGTGGCTTGGAGATTGGTGAGGAGCTCAGTCACACAGGAGGAGCTCAGAGTGGAGCCGCTGCTCCTACACATTGAGAGGAGCCAGCTGAGGTGGCTTGGGCATCTGTTCAGGACCCAGGACACACTGGGGAGACTATGTCTCTCGGGTGGCCAGAGAATCGCCATTGGAGGAACCTGAAGGATGTATCTGGGGTGAGGGAAGTCTGGGAGTCCCTGCTCAGACTGCGGCCCCTGCAACCCGGTCCCGGATAAGCGGAAGAAAATGGATGGATGGAATAGATGCAGACAGCAGCGGACTTATTTTGATCTCAAGAGCTGCTTATACAGTATAACTAAGACAACATTTGCTCATGGCAAAATTGGGTACAAGGCCTTTAAATTCAATTAAATAAAAAAAAATATTGAAAGATATTATGCTTACTGGTCATATAATGTTTTTGGTATGTTTTTCTTTTATTACACATTGTAAACTATACCTGACCTTTAATATTGAGGATGCTGATTTCTCCAAAGAAGTTTCCTGCGCTCAGCACTGCAAACTCAGTCACTCCATCGTCTGCCACTACGGCCAGTTTGCCCTCTTTAATGATGTACATCTCATGGCCCACATCACCCTTTCTGCACACGTACTCTCCAGGGCTGAACACCTTTGAGATAAAAGCATTGAAAAGCATAACAGTGTCATAGATAATAATCATTAGCTACACTGAGAAATTTAGTCATATGTTATTTCGTTTAATGATCATATTAAACATTTCACCTAATTTCACAGTTCGAGTTCATCCAATATAAAAATGTTATGTCAGTTTGTATTATTATTAATTAAATGCAACAAGGGAGATTTCTTCATACTTTGTGCCTGTAGAGGAAACTATGAACCAGTACTTCATGCTCCCATTTTAACTTCGTAGAAATATTTAGACTTTTTGGCACATATATTTTTTTTTAATATAAGTATTATGTAGACTTACTTTTAGAGAATTAAAGCAATAGATATTCTTTGTCATTTACTAGCACCACGGAGGAGAGGAATGTTTATTTGTCCTGGCAAATCTATTAATATTTCACCACAGACTGATTTGAATGTGGCCAGTGTAACCTTTGGAGCATCATCTGCTTGTCTCCATAGAGACTTGCTTTGTCTGGATTGTTAAGCATTGCATTTATATATCTTGTATTTATTACAAAAACAGGTGTTTATTGCTTAATGAACACATAAATAAAAAATACTGTGAAACACATACTGGTATGTTCTTACTGTGAACAGATCTGACCAGTAACTGTCTTGTCTCCATAAAGACAGAGATTATTTTAATGTTATACTTTGGCAGGCAATGCAATAATATTTCCATGGAGACAAGCAGATGGCGAACCCTTCACCAGAAAAGTTACATAGTGCACCTTTAAAACTTCTAGAAACACAGCAGAAGACACAGTTTAAATCTGTCGATTGGACAAACTGTTGCTCATCCAAGCCGCTTCTTCAGTTCTGGTGTTGCCCAAAACTGAACAGTTCTTCAGTTGCCCAGAACTGAAGAAGCGGCGAAGCCTCTGCTCACCTGCGGGTTTAATTTCAGCACCAGCTCTTCTAGCAGACTGGTCTCACAGTTTTGGAAGATGGTGACTTTTGACAGGGTGGGCAGGTGCACACTGACAGCGATTTCTGTGCGCAGGTGCAGAGGCAGCTGCTGCAGGATCTCGTTTTCTCTCATGATCTTCTTGTTGATGTGCAGGTGCTGGTACCAGTTGTCTATCCTCTGCCTCAGCTCTTTACTGATGTGGTGGCTGCGCAGGTACGCCTTCACCTACACACACAAGGATGGAAATTACAATTTAACCAGTACATAAATATTCCACAAGTTGGATTTTCAAGTATTTCCAGGTCAAGGCTGAACAGGACTTAAAATTGGCCTAATAGGTTGTATTCACGTGACATCACAACATTATGTAGTCCCTAGTTTAAACTGTGCAAGACAGATCAGAACACTATGTTGAATTTTGCTGTTTAACTGTCAGTTTTAATAATATGTTTGATTTATATACTGCACAAAGCACTTTACAGTACAGTATTCATTCACACTTTCTATTGTAGCTACAGCTGCCATGGGGTAGACTGCGTCACATGCGCCATCAGATCTTCCAACACACACTCACTCATCACATTTATCCTAAGCAATGTGGGTGAAGTGTCTTGCTTAAGGACACAACAGTTTGCACTAGAGCAACTGCTGCCCCACTGTGGCACCTGGTGTTCCCAGTGGTCTTCCATCTAGGTACAGGGTCAAAAGTCATTGACAGTTGTAAAAAATTCATAACTCTTTTGTTTCTAAATATTTTTCTATTATTTTTTCAAAGCATTTAGAAATACCCTTCCGACATTAATATGAGCAAATATAGCACCGAGGAACAAACCCTCATTGTACAGTGGTACTTTGAGTCACATGGGTGAAATTCAACATTTTAATACCAGAGATACCCCAAGCGTAAATGCCATTAAAAGAATAATAAGTCGTTTTCAAAGACAGAAGGCAGTATGTGATCTCCCGAGAACTGACTAGTCCCAGTTTCTTCCTGTAGGGCAATTTTAAAGAAAAGATGTTTGTGAATAAACATCATAGAATAAGGCTATAAAATTAGGTCATGTATACTTCCTCTAGTTTAAGTAGTGATAAGTTCAAGTGTAAATGAACAATTGCAACCGTATATATTGCCAAAAATCTCGGAAAGTTCAGTTTACCTACTGCTAAGTATAACTTTAAAATTATAGGAGCTATTGAAGATTTAAAAGTGTCAGTGACTTTTGGGCCACCCTGTACTAACCAGGCCCAAACTTGCTTAGGGACCTGTCTCAACTCCAATCACATAAATCAATCTTACCAGCTCATGATTTGGGAAGAAGACATTGTCCCTGTCCCTTAGACTTGAAATCACGTTTCCCACATTTCCTACAATGGAAGCAAACACCAGCACCGCAATGAGCAGATCTGCTATCATAAACAAGTACTCCTCCTCTCTGTCGGGGAGCGGAGTATCCCCAACTGTAGTGAATATCTGTGCCGAAAACCAAAAACAGTAGAAATATTGTCGACGTGTTGAAGCAAAAACTGGGTTTGAGATGTTTGGATAGACCCACCTATCACTACCAAATCCAATGTAGTTCGAAAGTGCAAAATATAGACAAGCATTCCAGTGAATAAGTACAAAAATGTATATCATTAATTTGGAAATTCGGAATGTGTTAGGGTAGGAAGTTCTTGTTTCCATGCGATCCAAAGCTTCGTTGAGGCGTGGGGTGCGTAAAAGTCGGTTTATTCGGACTAGAGGGGTCTGAATCCCAAATGCAAAGTAAATGAAGTCCGTTGGGAGCAAAGATACAATGTCTCGAAGGAAAAGCCTGGAGTGGAGATAGTGTTTTTTCAGTCTGGACCTTTCTGTGATGAGGATTCCCTGCTCCAAGTACCCTAAAAGAGCAAAGATGGAGTTGGTTACAAAATATGGAATGTGTCATGAATATTTACAAATAATTCTGTCGACTATGTTTATGGAAAAGTTTGCCTGGTCGCCACCTGCTTGTCTCCATGGTGATGTTAGTGCTTTTTCTTGAATGCTCCAAAGTGTGGAATTAAATGTATCTATCTCCATGGAGGCAAGAAGGTGACGGGACCACGGCACAGGTTAGAGGTCAGATCTTTGGAGAGGCGAGCAACATTACGCTCTATATTCTGTTTCTACTTTTATCTCAAAAAGACAAATCTGGGAATGACACATGGGCACAGAGAGAACGGGGCACCGCCGAAAATTATTGGTACTGAATATCAGTATCAAATGATATTGTCAGGATTTGGGGTTTTTTTTTGTGTGTTTTGCTCTATTTTCCCACTCCTTTCTGTATCTGAGTCTGGAGCTGGGCGGAGATCTGGGCTCTTCCCTTGTACACCTGCACCTAATCTTCAATAAGCTGCACCTGGGGAGGATAAAGGGAGCCCGGACCTGTCACTCAGGGTCAGATCGTCTTGTCGTCTTCATGTCATGCTCCGGTGTACTTGCTCGTCTATCCACCGTGATTCCACTCCTTGGAACTACCCTGCACCCTTGTCTCGTCTGTTATGACTCCCTTCATTCAGTTTCCCATATCTACAAATAAACTCTGTTCTAACTGTTTCCCCTGTCTCTTTGGTCCCCCGGTCAGTCATTATGACAGATATCAAACAAACTGCTCAATATCGGCCCATATGATACATCACCGATTCTTACTTAACACATAAAACTGTACCTGTGCGCAGAGCGATGACCATGTCGGCTACATACATCAGGTCTGACAGATAGTCCAGGGTCAACCACACAGGCAGATAGTTCAGTGCAATGGAGGTGAAGCAGGTCCTAAGGAAGTTTAAAGGTCCTACATTATGTAAAATTGACTCCTGTGAGCTTTTAGCCATTTTTTATTAGAAAACAAAACAATATACACCAATCATAGATATCCCCAAGTCAAAAAACATAGTCAAGTTAATATTGAATTGAAAGCTTTTTTTCGTACTGTTAGAAATAATGCATCCCTTATGTGGCGTGAAGTTGAACAAATGTATATTGAATGGGAATTGTTAATGTGTTTTACCTTAAAATAATGATGACCCAGTTGTAGACAATGGGGAAGATTATAACCTGAAGCCACACGTAGTAAAACTGCTCTGCGGGGTCCACTACCCAGTCTCTCCAACTGAAAACAACAAGGATTTTTCAACAATATTCAACTGAAATACTTCAATTGCAAAACTTAAAATTGTTCAAAAATGATTCAGCTCTTCCAAATGACATCTGTGCAGAAATGAAGTAGTCATCCTGGTCATTATGGATACTAAAAATTGTGGATATAAAGTCAACTATGTATCCGTTCTGGTAGAGGGTCTGACACCTGCTTGTCTCCATGGAGATGTTATTGGTTTGGCAAGAATGTTCCACAGTAAAATATTAAATTTCTGTCAGGTAAGCAGGTGACACTATCATGTTACAGGTCAGATTTGTAGAGAAGCAATGAATTTTTGAGCAATAAAAACATCCAAAATGAAATATGTAAGATAAATATGTTTAATGCCATACTGTGGAGCATTTTAGGAAAACCAGTAATAAGATGAGGAAATGAAGGACCCCCATCAGAAGCGTTTCTCTGGTGTCATTTAAGTACACTCACTATGACCAAATATATCAAAAAAGCAAAAGATTTAGTTTAGAGAATCTTAAGAAAATCATAACGTCAAAACAATAAATCACTTGCTTGATTTTTGCGAGCCGATGCGATTTCTTGCTTCGCTCCTCTGGCCGATTCTCTCCTTCCTCTTGTACATTCACCCTCTTCCTTCTGTGCCAATTCAACAGCCTTTGCCACTGGTTACTCCTGACTGTGACATTACCCAAATCATCCATCTTATAACCTGATTTTGGACCCTAAATTTCCCTTTTCTTTGTAGTTTTCCCACCTTTACATGACTAGATCCATCCGGCTGACCTGATTTACATGTTGGTGGAGTGACACTGGTCTCCATGGAGGAGGGCAGGGAGACAACAGATGCCATGGTTCCTTGGGGAATGGCTTCTCCAGGACAACTCCCAGCTCCTTCCACTTGGAAGCTGGTGTTATCACAGTTAGACAAATGACAGCAGCTCTACAGAGGGTAAGAGGAGAGGGTCATTAAGTCAGTGGTAATGTAGGGAGTGATGGTTAAGAGGTATAGTTTGCATTAATGTCTGATTTACAGTAATACATTTTTAAAACAACACATGTCCCTGCAATTTCTTTGATAATACAAAGCCAATTAACCCAGTTGACTTAAAGGTGCACTGTGTACCTTCTTCTACTTCTTGTTCCCATGGAGATGTTATTGCTTTGGCTGGAATGTTCTGCAGTATGGTATAAACCTATCCACCCCGCATTTATTCAATTGTTCAAACCTTTTTATTGATAAAATGCATTGTAAAACTTAATATGTGCATCTTCTCTTTGTATTTCTATGTTTTGTATTTTTTCTGCTGGGTGTATGAAAGTGCATTACTATTACTTGTGCATTTTTTTTTTTTTTAATAAATAAATAAATAAACTATGCATTATGTAACAGGTGGAGGGTTAGCCAGCTGCTTGTCTCCTTGTTGTTGACACCAGTAATAGTAATGCACTTTTTTTTTTTTTTTTTTTAACTAGGGGTAAAGGTTGTATACATTTTGCATGCCAGACGAAGCAGTAACGGATTAATTGTGCTTTGTATAAGCTGCACATATTAAAACCATATATTAGTTTAAAATAACTAGTTCACTGTTGCCAAACCTTATAAAACGTAAGCTACATCTTTATAACTTAACTATATAGCGTTATAATTATACATTTTAGAGCATTTAATTTCCCCGTACTATAATTAAGTTTGACATAAATACTACATTAAAAAAAACAACATTTATAATCTTTGCTGTGCTGTCCTCGCGCCCGCTCTGACTCATGACAGTGGGCGGAGACTGTACCAAGATGGCGGCTGCGGGAGCGACCAAAGCTTTTCAAAATCCACCAAATCGGATGTTTATCTGTGACTCACGGGATGCACAGTAACCTAAAGGAGGAGAGCTTCGTGTTACGACTGTCATGACTCCGTTTACTCCAACAACACCCCTGTCTTCTGGATATCTGAGCTGTTATAGCCCGTTTTGCTATCTGACATTGTGAATACATTAGTTAGCAGTTAGCATCCGAGCAGCGCTTACGAGCACTTAGCATCAACAAGCCTACTGGAAAGCACTTTTTAGCCGAAACTGGGACAATTATACAATTTACACACAAATAAGGTAAGTAATAAAATATTTTCTAGTCGTATAGGCAACTGACATGTTAAATACTTGAAAAATCGCATTGCAATGTTGATATTTCTAAGCTAAGTGCTAATTAGTTGGGGTGTACCTTGGAGCTTGCTACATCATCTCCCCACTGGGTTGAACTGATTTTTGGTTCTTAGCAGACTTCAGTGCTAACCCATGGGCTGATTATTATGACATCTGTTTTGAAACTTGTTTAAAGTGCTAGTATGCCATGTAACTGCTTTTATTTTAATTTGTGCCTATACCCAGTTATGTATTAAAACTGGAATAACAAAATCGAAACAAAATTGGTGATATTTTTAAGAATCTGAATATATTTTCGTGCCATTGTAAGCGAAGAAAATTCACTAATTAGGAACTTGCATCTGCATGGTGGTGCAACATAAAACAATGACTCATAATGGTGAATATAAGCTATGATATAATAAAAATAAGGGACATGCTTTACAATAAGGTCAATAAGAATAGACTTTGATGTACAAATACAAAATATACAGTGTGGGCAGAACAACGGTGCAAAAGGTACAAGTGATTGATGGGTTGTTATTAAAATATCCTCTTAATAGTGTAGGCTAGACTCCTTATTTCCAAATCATTACATCAACGCTTGTGTTCCTAGTCATAGGATCATTTGAGTAAGCTGTTTGCTGTAATGCAGAGTTGTACATGATTATTACTTGTTTATAGATCTACATACTGTGCTTTGTTTACAGTTTAAATTTGGAAAGCTTAAAGAGCTAAATGATTTCAGTCAACTGATTGTGTTAAAAAGGGTTTTAAATTTTAACGAGTTTACAACACAGCAAAATTAGGTCCTAACTAAGCAATAAACTGTGTCCGGTGTATATATGTTGTAGTATTTTTGTTCATTAAATTTGGTAAAAGTTGATTTGTAACTAACTTATGAAAAATACACTCATCTTCTATTACCATATGGAGAGCCACTTTAATTTCTGATGAAGTGAACTGACAGCTCTGTTAATAAGTCAACTTTCAAAAGCAAAAGAAAACATTGTATTGAGAGGTGTGCTAGTAATAGAGATTCATTGATCCACTCTAGTGTTTTTCCAGTGTTACTTCACTCTGAAATATAATTCTTGTATTAGTTTGTCAATTCATATTTCAGTCTTTTATGTCAATTCTTCTGGATGCATTTAAAATGTCAACTTTGTACAGAGTTCGATTATTAAACATATATCACAAATCTAATCACAGTACTTTGCAACAGGATGATTTTCTCAAAACATTCAGCCTTGGAGTTCACTGGCCATTTCATAGTTTTTACATTTTTTTTTGTGTTCATTGGGCAGACAGGGACAGAGCAATGAATTTATAGCTTGTTACTTAGATTTATATATATATATATATATATATATATATATATATATATATATATATATATATATATATATATATATATATATATATATATATATATATATATATATATATATTATATTTATATGTCATCATGAAAAATATGTCAATCTATTATAAACTAGATATTGTTTGTTGATTAGTTGTAATTTTTTTTTTTTTTTAAAGTTAATCTGCAAATCTTATTCCTATTGATTTTAAAGTGATATATATATATTGGTTAGTATTGGTTGAAGAAATCCAGATCAAATAATCTCTACTTTAGGTTTGATGAAAAAATTACTTTAGATTGTCAGTAAACTAAAATATGTGTTCCCTCCAGTCCTGGCCTAGTTTCTGCTTTACTACCTGAGTGTCTTTGAAGCTTTGTAGCTGTTGTTGTAGTGAATGTGTAACACTGTTATAAAGTGTTTGGGTAACAGCAGCTGCACACAGATTTTTGTAAAAATGTCTCTTCTCTCTCCTCAGCAGCTCCTCTGTTTTTGTGTCTCACCTGTCACTGTGGACATGTGTTTTAAGCAGCTGTCAACAAAACGCAAACTCAGGGCTATTCTACAACGTGTGGTTATGTTTTTAGAAGAAATGCCGGTTCTCGCAACTTGATGAGTCGATAGTCAAAGCTTGAAGATCTGTTGTTTTTCATGCCAGAAAGGGCATGCTTACAAGTAGATGTTCCCCACTGATCAATAAAGCACTGGGAAGGTTTCTAATTTTATGCCACCTATACAGTGATGCTAACTCGTGGCTGTGACACATGCACACTCAAAATCTGATTATGATCAGATGTTTGGAGGTATAAGATGTTTAAAATGGCATAAAGAAAAAAAAAAAAAATCATCTGATCATGGTCCCTCTGATCACTCACATCAGGTTTTGTGCTTTGCATGTCTTTTAAATCATATTAAAGCCCCAGAAATCAGATAATAATCACATAATGGTGTGCATGTGAACTAAGTTTCCAGTATACCCTTTTTGTAAATTTCAATCAATTTTTTTTTCCTACAAACCCATACATGCAATTTATAATCCATGAAGAATGCTGTGTTTTATTTTTAAAGGTACATTTTGTAACTTTTCTGTTTGAGGGTCCAAAACCTGCTTATTGCTTTTGCTTGGAAAATCCCCTGTATGACTTTAAACCTGCCGATCTCCATTTAGACAAGTACAACCAAGCCAGAGGCAGCCTGCTCACAGGAAGAATGCTAGTTTTCCAAGGTATTTTTGGCCTATAAAACCACCCGTAATTGGGTACATGCAGGATAGATGTATTTAATGCCATTCTGTGGAACATTCCAAGCCAAGGAATAAAGAAGCTGTAAGTGTTAAGTCGACTGTAACTTGCCAAACGCACTCCACAGTCTTATATCAGCTCCCTCCCTTTGCAGGAATCCATATGTGAACTTTGGACTCTGGACTAGTGGTTTATGGCTTTTCTGTATATGACCAGGATATGAACATTTACAAGGTTCAGACGAGTCCTTAAAAACACCTCACATTTTATTCTGTATGCTAGGAGTGGGCCATTTAATTTTGGTGGTGATCTTTTGATATTTTGCTGTGACACCATGCTGGGGTGGCTTATATGTATGTATATGATGTAATGTTCAGCAGCTACCATGGTGACACCATGCACACGTTAGCAAATGCTGCCAAATAAGTTTTAAAATAGTCTGAAAACTCAAGAAAATATACAAAATGGATTTAAACAACTAATTCTCAGAAACCTGTAATAAATACGAGCATTCATGATTCTCTTTAGGTCTTTGATTTTCAACAAACGAGTGACTAACTGAAAAACTAATGCTAGCTTGTGACTGTAATGTTATTTGAGAGGGACTTGTTTAACCATACAAATCAGCTCACCTGTTGTAGTTCCAACTAAACCAGCTCTTTCTGATCCGATTGTGTTAAAATAAAGCTCAGATTAAAGTCTAACAAGCCTCAAATACAGCAGGGCCTATAGATGGCATCACACCTCCGGGAATGTCGATATCAAATGTCACAATAAAAAATTGGTCTGTATTGCAAAGGCTGCAATGATTGATCATTTAATCAGTGAGTATAAAAAAACAAACAAAAAAAACAAAACAAAAAAAACATGGTAAACTGAACTCCATACACCTTCACTAGCTTCATTTGGATGATTTTAGTGCCCATCTCTTCTAAACAAAAAGTTAGCTGTTAACTCAAACAATCGCTTCATGACATCATAAGGTGTATTTAATTACAATTTCATGCTATTTTCACATAAACTTGTGTTAGTTTTGTGTGGCTTTGGAGATGTAAACAAACTTATAATAAAGGGTTACTCAAACGTGTGTGAATGAAACAACACACAACTCCAGGTATATTTTTGAAGAGGTAACAACATTCTAACATGGCTAAAAGCTCAGAATAAGAATCCATTTTGTGCAACTTTAAGGTGCAGTCTTTCTATTCCCTTGCTCTACTTATAAAAATACATTAAAATATATTAGAGTGTTAGTTATGCATTTATAATTTGAGCTCATCTGTTGTTACTATGGCACTGACTGATTGAATAAATTTTTAATACAGCGTCATTAACTTGTTGACTCACTCACAGGAAATTGCTGAATCTCTCTGGCTTCTGTTGCACTAAATGAATTTTATTGATCTGGAAAGTCCTGCTATTAGGCATAAATCTACTGTCCATATGCCGCTATTATTTGAGTATAGTACTTGCCTTATTTATATTTAAGAGATTTCTGTCTTAATACATATTGAAACTCATTAAATGTACCAAAAATTATATTAAAAAGTGGTTTTAACACAGAGTTCATGTGAAATTGTTCCATACATCATGGAACCATCGCCAAAAAGATAAAATGTATATTTTGAAAACTAACACAAGTTTATCTGAAAATAGCATGAAATTGTAATTAAATACATTTTATTAAATGCATTTATGAGATATTTTTTCCAGATCTTGCTTGGTTGTCCAAATCTTGCTTGGTTGCTTTGTACAGTTATATGTACATTGAGTGGTCCGCAAAACGTATTGACATTCTTTGGGATTTTCCAGTTTATTCCTGCTTCTGCTGTGACGATATGGGACTAACTACAGTTAATCCTTAAACACGTTTAACCAGAACATCCACTCATCTTAAGCAAACCTGCAGAAACCTGACAACGACAGGGACAGCTAGGGGAAAAGGGTTTTATATTGTGGGGTAAGTGAGTTAATTTTCAAAAATAATAATAATTAATCAAAAATAAATGTCACAGATTTTGTTCCTGTGTCTATTTGGCAATGGTTGTTTTGTTTTGGTTTCTCAACTGGTTTAAAATTGCTCACAAAATTATAATTCATGTGTGAATGAAGGTGAGAGATGTATTGTTGTGGAGATGCAGATTTAGAATATCAAGTCTATCGTCTATTATTAAAACGATTATAATGAAAATTAAATTTTTACGTTTTTAAAAGGAACAACATTTCCATGAAAACAAGCAGGAGGAGGTCCTCCTCCAGGCCGAGTAAGAGCTTGGTTTGTGGAGATGCAAACCTGCTCAAAGTATGTCTGTGCAGTTAACACATTTTTATTTTATTTTTTTCTAAAAAGTTACATTAAATGGCTTTAACTTGACATACTGACTAGTTGAACATACATCATTGCTCTAATGATACTCCATCTCTCCTCTTGTTTCCGCAGAGCTGTGTGGCATCCTGACTGGATATGGAGTGGAGTTGTCTTCAGACTGGATGACATTGTCTAAACAACAGGACCATTTTCCTGAACAAAACTATAAACTTTTGACCGCAAACTGACACCAAATAAACCGCCTGGTCACTTCTCCAACCGCCTCTTCCCCTTCTCCTCCTCCCACTCTCTCTACCCTCCTCTTTTCTACTTCTTATTTTTACATTTTAACTCGACATCTTCATAAATCTTGACTAAACTCTTGGATGACCATGAGCTGGCTGAGCAGGTTGAACCCGCGCGGTCCCGGGGCGAGAACCGGGCGAAATACTGCCCCTTCTGGCCACTGCATCGCCGACCCCGAGACTTGTCTCATGGTGTTTCAGAACCACTGGAGACAGGTAAGCTACTGAGAAAGCCTAACCCAGTCATCTAAGGCATTTTACATTTTATAGATTACATATTTTATTGATTGTAACTTTTCTGATAAATATTGGTATTGTATGTCATTTTTTCTGATGGAGGGTCTGCATCTGCTTGTGTCCTTGCCTGACCAGCCTGTCCTTTCTGTATTCTGTTCAAATTCAGAAGAGACTGGAATTGGACCATAATTGGAAAACCAGTTAATTTGATATTGTGCCATCTCTATTGCATTGAAGAAGAGGCTAATACAAGAATCATATCCATTTGGACTGGTAGAGATTGGCTGTGACTGGACGTCATTTGCAGATGCAGGTCACACGAATGAGCTAAAGGATTTTCTCTGGTATGCATGTTTGGATAAACTTAGATAGTGAAATAGACTTGCGTTTCAATGGATTTTAACAGATAAGAAGAAATCGCTATAGTCAAGCATGTGACCCCAAGTACAACTTTAAGATAAAAATATGGCTGCACAATTTATCTGACAAATATTAAGAATGTGGTTCTGTTTGACGTTTGGGATGGAAAGTAAGGTATGTTTTGTTTTTTTTACAGTGGACATTCTATTACCTAAATATCTGCAGTCTTTGGGATTTGATGATTGCACCAACTCAAATTTCTGTTTCGATAAATACTGTATGAATCCTGGTCAAAATCGAAGGATAAATTATTTAACAACACTACCCTTATTACTACTACTCCATTGATATAACATGAGCTAAACCAAATGTCCTTGTCAGAGCTTGAACATGTGTTCTCCGAAGCTAAGCGGGGGTGGGCCTGGTTAGTGCTTTAATAGGAGACCGCTGAACTACTGAAAATACAAGGTGCTACAATATCATTGTGTTCTCAGGCAAGATACTTCACCCTTGCCTAGTGTGAATGTGGTTTGTGAGTGTTGGGTGTGGTTGGGGGACCCAATGGTGCAGGTTGGCAGCCTTGCTTCCGTCAGCCTGCCCCAGGGCAGCTGTGGCTACAGTTGTAGCTTAACACCACCGAGTGTGGAGTGAATGAATAATGCATGAAACTGTGAAACAACTTTGAGCATCTAGAAAAGCACTATGTAAGACTAATGCATTATTATTAATATTATTAAATTATTATTAAACTAGACCTATTTTCACTTTCAACAGATATCCAAAGTCAGACAGGAGCACAAGTATTTTCTCGCATGATATTTGCGTAAGGCTTAAAGCAGTTTTGTAACCCTCCGATCGGGTCCAGGTTGTGATGATTATCAGCTCCTGTGGTCACGCTGACTCAAGACGTCTGAGTCAATAATGTTACTAAACTCTGCTATTTGTCTCTGAGCTCAGACAGAGTGAAGACATTCTGTTTAACCATGCATCACAGTCAATTATAGTGCCCTGGACTGAAGACAAAAACAAAACGGGGAAAAAACATTGGTTGCGGTGTGTTGGAAATGCTTAGACAGTGCAGGGCATAGTTCTCAGTGTTAAGTACCATCTAATGGCATGTATTTCCAATGTACAGAACTTTGAGAACAGGGATTATACAAACAACTATGACGGATGTTGCATTTACAGCAGAAGTTCACAGGGGTGGGTAAGAATTGAATTGTTGATAATATTATAATTTTTTTAATTGGGTGTAGTGCTTATTAAAAAAAAAGAATAATCACAAATAATCATTATCAAATTGAAATGGCAATTTGAATGGATGTAATTGCCAAGGTTGCAGTTTTTCTGAAATAATTTTGTGAGTAATTTTAGAGAGCTTTCACTTTTGTCTGATACTTAAACATCAACTAATGCATTTAAAGACACGTTTGTTTCTTGAAAGTATCAAGTATCATTTTTGTCAGCATTGACCACTTTAATAATGTACAAGATAGTTTTTTTTATATGCAAATTGTTCGCATTGTTTTCCTTCTTTTCTCTGTTCAGGCATCTTGGATCTTGGAGCAACGTGAGCCCTCCTCCTCCAGCGATGATCTGACTGCAGTGAGGAACCACACAGATCAGATGCTCTGTCTGTTAGCAGAGGAGCGTCCAGGTGAAGAGGGGGCCTTTAAATTACTAAATTACTATTAGGAAAATATATGAGTGTGATCTTTAATTAGGCATGTCCAGATTATTTGGTCGATTGATAATCGTGATTATTCAGGTCACATAATAATTGTGACAGTTTTAAAAGCAAAATTTAATCACTTAAATTAAA
The DNA here is from genome assembly GCA_019594935.1 of Periophthalmus modestus. Lineage (NCBI taxonomy): Eukaryota > Metazoa > Chordata > Actinopteri > Gobiiformes > Gobiidae > Periophthalmus > Periophthalmus modestus. The sequence continues at coordinate 13,053,703 of JAIEZT010000009.1, forward strand.
TATATTCTAAATGTAAAGTTCCTTTTGTATCTGTTTGTTTATGTCACATTATATTACTTATTTATCTGGTGTGATTTCATAAAGCTGTTCACAGAAGACAAGAATAGAGATCTATTTTAAACATTGGCTCTGTTCACATGCACAACAACAAATCCGATCATTATCTGATTTCTGGAGTTGATGCTTGGCAGATTATTTAAATGTCACATAAAGAGCCAAACGTGATTGTTCACACTTTTGCGTTTGACGAGGAAAATTATGTGAAAATGAAAAGGCAAACTAATGTAGCAAAGGCAAAAATGAAAGAAAGTTATGTTAATGACTGAAAAAGTTATTTTAAAATTAATGAATCCCAAATGCAACAGTTCATTGATTAACTGACACATGTCGCCAGGTGTTTTTGATGATCAGATTACCTTGGGGCATGTAACACACAACAAAAATCAGATGCAATTATTGGGTTATTATATTCTAGTTTATAAGATTTTCACTAGGCATGTAAATGTACCCAGTGTCAATGAATGTGAGTCTAAGATTTCACTGTTGTTTGTTCATGGTGCCAATAATTGTGTATCATGAATACATATGATATTTCTTCTGACATTGATTGCAAGACAAAAATGTGACATTGTGACATCCCTAGTCATGACATTATAAATTATAATTTGAACCTTTTTTAAATTTTGTAATCATGACCCCTCCCCCAGGTGAGAGTCCAGATCTGGGTGACTCTGTGTCTCCTATTGGCCCTATCTTGGAGCTGGTGGTGACGGAGAATGTTCTGGAGAGAGTGGTGCAGTGGCACATTCGGCGCGGTCTGGACCTTGACAGCCAGGGGGCACTGCTGAAGCTGTTTGAGATGCTGATCGGGCAATCCCATCAGCCTTTGCTGCAGCACACAGCGGTACTGCACCCTCTGCTCCGGCTCCTGGGGGCCTGTGGGGACCCTGAGCTGGGCTGTCCTCCTGCACTCGAGAACAGTCTGGTGCTGTTGCTCAACCAGGTACAATCATTAACTGAACATATACTGTATTTTATTATGATACAGAACTGTACACAGCAACTTGACAAACATGATGTGATGTTCATTCATGGGATGCATGCTGATTGTGATAGTGCTCTGAGGGGGTAGTGACTTGGCACGAAGAGCAATGGAGGGGAGATGCAAAGTATCAAAAATAAAACTGAACCTTATAAAACATGTTAATGCGTTGTTTTTGGGAAATATAGCATTATGAAAACAATTGACGTTGTGATCTAAATATGTGACATGTTAGCAGTTAATACCCAATAGAAATAAAATATGGCTCTTTCATATCTCCTGTCCTCCTCAGGTGTGTGTGACTATGGCCCGTCAGCCCGTGGTCCTGGAGCTCCTGTTCAGAGCAGCTCCTGCTCAGCACGGCTCCACAAACCTCCTAATCTTCTCTCTCCTGGTCCCCTTCATCCATCGCGACGGAGCTCTGGGGCAACAGGCCAGGGACGCTCTGCTCCTTGTGATGGCCGCTTCTGCCTCTCATGAAGCTGTAGCCCGATACATCGCAGAGAACTCCTACTTCTGTCCAGTGAGTAGTGTTGTGACAATACTAAAATTTCAAACTCAATTTTGATACTAAGGAATAGACTCAATAACAATTCCAATACCGCAATGACAATTAAAAACACTCTTTATTTAGACAACAGAATGTTATTTTCAACATTAAATCAACTTTTTATATTTCTGTAATCCGTCAGTCATCAGGTATGTTCCATAGTGGTCCATGGGTGTATACTAGTCTGTGTGAGGTTATACTAATTCTGTTACAGAAATTAGTTCATGTAGCTAGTTTATTTAAATGTATTTTTCACTTACCTTATACATTCCATCACAATGAGTTTATAAGCAAAGTTTTAATAGACATTTACGCACGTAATTTATTTAATGAACTGTTGCCCAGCGCATGTCATTGATGATTTCACTCACTTGTTATAAACGATTGGGGGTCTTGCAGTCATAATGCAATATTGGATCCTTCTTACTGCTCTGTCATAATCTGCATTGGATTTGGTTATATGCCATCTGAGCCTGAGCATGACAGCCAACAGTTGAGGAAATTGATACATTTACATTTAATATATCTTTAGCTGCCCTCACACAGACCTATACATATGCATATGCAATATGCACACCCTATGCATATTGCATAACCTTCCCACTTCTTTATCTGTGAATCATCGTCCAACCACATTAACACCAGTCTTATCTGAATTACACAGAAACAGGCTCATTCATTTCCCACCATTAAAATTATAATATATTTTTTGTTTGAAGATGAAATTTATCCATATCTATTTTTAAATGACATAATTTTGAGGGTAGGACTGCCTAGTGACTAGTCAGTGATTATTTTTACGAGTAGTGAACTAGTATTTTGATTATTTCTATTTTTATTTTGAGTTTTTAAAAACATATATTATACAAAAATTGAGACTGAAGACTTCTAAATATTTACAAATAGTAAATACTGTATTTTTATGAAAATTGTAAATAATATTTTTAACATTTTGATTAAATAATCTTTCTGTCTTTACAGACTCTAAAACACATTTTTATACTAAAGTCCTTTATTGAGTTTGTAAACATTATAATGTTTTTTCAGTCTCTTACCCCTCTCCTCTTCCTTTCCCCCTTCAGGTGCTGGCCACAGGTCTCAGTGCGCTCTACTCATCTCTGCCCAGAAAGATTGACGTTCGTGGGGATGACTGGCACTCGCTGAGGAGGGAGGACTGGATGGGTGTGTCTTCTCTGGTCCTCTTCATGAATTCTCTGGAGTTTTGTAACGCTGTGGTCCAAGTCTCTCACCCTTTGGTCCGAACGCAGCTCCTTGACTATCTACATAATGGCTTCCTGGTGCCAGTGATGGGCCCCGCACTCCATAAGGTAAAATATTTGTCAATTACTTCTGAGAAATTATCAAATGTTTGAAACTTACTCTCTTAAACGTGCACCAACTTGTGTCCTCCATGCAGTGGTTATTGCTTTGCCTATCTTGCATTTCTTGAAAATGTTTTTTTACTACTAAAGAAACATGTATTATTTTGTCACTCCACAGGTCTGACCTGTATCTCCATAGAGATGGACATGTTTAATGCCATACTCCAGAAATTCCAGAAAGTTACATGATATTGCTTTAACACATTATTATTTATGTTATTCTCCTGTCCCTCTCTCTTTCTTCAGTCCTCAGTGGATGAGATGATCGCAAGCACGGCATACCTGGATCTGTTTCTGCGCTCTGTGTCTGAGACCTCTCTCCTCAGGACTTTCCTCCGGTTCATCCTGCTCCATCGCCATGACAACGACACCATCTTAGACACTCTGCTCACGCGCATCAGCAGCAATTCCAGGGTTTGTGTTACATCTATGAACCAGGGATGTCATGATATCAATGTGCATATGACAGGTTTTCATGTCATCCAATTATGACTTGGTTTGGTGGGATAGTGACTGTGCTAAATATTTATCATAGTTTTACATCAGTTAAGTGGAAGTTTGTGGAGAAGAAGCTGGAAAAAAACCCCCACAAAATTACAGGAAGCAGCAGTGAGCTTTAAAACTGAATACCTTATGTCATCAGCACAGAAAATTATATCCAGAACACCAGGACAATTTGTGTACAAGGAAGCAATTTTTCTGGCAGTTTAAACATTCATTTAACAAAATAAAAAATATTTAAATTGCACAATTATAAATATTGTGTAATTTAAATAATTTTACTCCTTGTTACTAGGTAACCATATCTTTCATATCTGCTGCTCATGTCCAACCAAGAAGTAAACTATAAACTTCACCAAAACTAGACAAAAGAAGGAAAGATTTATAGTAAAAAAAAGTAGTAGTATAGTTATAATCATGTTAATATTTTGTCTCTTTTAGTGAAATGAGTAGTTACCCTGTCACATGTGCTTTCAAATGTATTGATTAGAGGGGCGAATATTGACAACATTTTGAATAACTATTGACATATCCCAATTAACGATATTCAGTATTATATGCAAGTATCAGACAAATTTTTATACTATCTGGAAGTTTACAAGATTTATCATTAATCACCACATAGAAAATAAATGTATGTGTCTTCGGAAATGTTTTAAGTACCGTAATTTCACAGCCATAGGGCGCACCGGATTATAGAGCGCAGTTCAGTTACAGGTGCTTTTTCTGCATTTAACACATAAAAAAGGCGCACCGGGCCTTAGGGTGCAGGCACGGTAAAACATGCATGTTAGTTTTGCTTTCTTTGCCTTTTTTAGAGCACATACTGTGTTCGGTTGTGCTCACATCATTTTTTCAATGAATTCACAAATCCATCAAAGTCTTCATCCTCTGTATCTGAAATGAACAGCTGGGCTAGATCTCTATGAAATACACCAGGTTTCCTCTCATCACTATCAGAGTCCGTTTTGTTGCCGTACGGCTCCTCGTGAACGATGTCGGCTTTTGCGAAAGCTCAAAGAACAGTGCAAGCAGGTACGTTAGCCCAAGCATCCACAATCCATTCACAAATTGTGGCGTAACTCGCCCGGCGCTGCCTCCCGGTCTTTGTAAAGCTGTGTTTGCCGGCTGTCATTCATCGCTCCCATGATGTTCGCAACTTTTACCCGCGCCTTATGGTCGTGAAATGACAGTAGTTTAATTTTAGAGACAACCCCTACCTTTACCCCAATATTATATTTGCATTGTCATTGAAACTTGAGCTGTTTCTTAGCATACAACAAATCTTTGTGTGTCTCAATAAGCCTGAAGACATTTAAGACAAACATTGTGTGGGCAGCGTGTGGGCCAGCAGCAAAGAAGTGATTGGAAAATGCCAGTCTACTGCTGATATATTTACTTTTGTTCTTAAATTAAAATGGTAAAATAATAATAAGTTATTGGCTTATAAAGATTAAAGTATGGCTATCCATGTATATTATGGATTCACATTTATAAAGAGTTAATGCTTGCTTAAAAAATACTCAAAAATTATTAAAACTGGAAAAAAAAATTCTAGTTCTAATTCAAGTTGCTCGGACTAGTTACACAGTGCCATGTTGTTGTGTTACAGCTCTGTATGGTGTCTCTGAGCCTGTTCAGGACTCTTTTGTCTTTACATTGTGAAGATGTGATGCTGCAGCTCATTCTCAGGTAAAACTTAAAGATGTTTTAGTTTAAGTATAATAAACAATCATGTTTTTGGGTGACATGTCTTGCGTAAGGACACAATAGTTTTGCCGCTGGTGCATAAAAAGTGGCAAAACTTGGAGATTTGCATTTGCAAATGCAAATCTCCAAGACAAACGGGTATATTAGTTGTGTTTTGATGTTTGTCTGTGGCATTCAAATATTAAAGGTGCACTAAGTAACTTTTTTTGGTAGAGGCTCTGCTACGTGCTTGTTGCATTGGAGATGATGGCTTTGCCTGGAATATTCAGTGTATTAATCTTTTCAATCTTGCATTTATATATCAATGATTTTATTGCCTTGAAACATACATTGAAAAACGTGTTGTATTATCTCATTCTTATTGTGCACGAGCTTGCCTCTACATTACTGACTTGTAGCTTGTTCTGGCAGTGTGTCTCCATGGAGATGGATAACTTTATTCATTTTTCCGGAGGTTGTCGTGGGCGCTACCATTGTCATTTGGGTGGTATTATTTTGCATGGAGCTGCCATTCATGACAGCAAATAAGTGCCACCACAACATGGTTTAATAGAGTTTAGAGGCAAAAGTGGGCGGGGTGGAATAAGGTCATTTGCCAATACTGTGGAACATTATAGGCAAAGCAACAGCATTCTACTTTTGAGACAAGCTGGTGGTGGACCTTCCACCAGAAAAGTTCTATAGTACACCTTTTAAATTTGTGTTAAAATAGCAGTAGAAAAGCATTTAAGGTGATGTGCTGATATCTACCCTGTCAGTAACCACTGAGTTTAATAACATCGTAACTTGATAATTTGACTTATTATCACCTGTATAAACCTGATGTACATTTTTTCTTGTTCTCTTTGCCTTCCCTAGGTATCTGCTGCCCTGTACTCATGTAATGCTGAGCCAGCGCAGAGCCATCAGAGAGACCGACCTATACGGGAAATCTGCCAACAAGTTCCTGTCCCTGATCCCCGAGTGCTGCAGGCAGAGCACAGCGCCCTCTATGGACCGAGAGGATGACAGTGCCTTCTGGGGAAAAGGTCAGAATAAATGAACCTGTTTGCACTGCAGTAGGTTGTGTTTGTGATCTAGAATTTGATAATGCCACAATTTCAGGGGCAGTGGTCTATATAAACTCTCTGTTTTTGAAGAAATATCCAAACTTGTGATCCACAAATATTGAACCTTATTATTTTGTCAGCTGACAAGTATTACTATGAACAACTATGAATAATGGCACCATTTCATGAAGCCATTGTGAAAAAATAATTTTAGTTTATTTATATTGACAGAGAAGACAGTGAACTTTGTGCCAGTTTTTGTTTCATGTGGCTAGGCCCAGTAATTGGAGATATTCACCATAAACCAGGTCAACATATCTGCAAATTCCACCCCAGAATTCTGACATGTGCTCCAGCTAAAGTGACAGTGACTAACTGCAAAACTGTTCCTTGCCACCTTGTGACTGTAATGTAATTTGAGAGGGACTTGTTTCACAGTACAAAATCAGCTCACCTGTTGTAGTTCCAACTAATTCAGTTCTTTATGGTCAGATGGTGTTAAAACTCATTTAAGTCCAATGTTCCATGTTATGGTATTATTACTTATTTACATTATTAACTGCCTGTTCTTTCATCACAGTGCTCTCCAGCCCCTCTTCTGAATCGCCTGCTCCACACCGACCCAGCACACCGTCCCGTCTCTCCTTCTTCATGAGACAACAGACCACCGGCACCACCCCCTCTTCAAGCTCCACTCAGTCCACTCCACCCAACACGGAGCACCCTCTCTCCCCCGAGACTACGCCAACCACCCAGCAAAACCTCACCGAATGTCTGGAATGGGACTGCGGATACCTGGAGTACCTCAAAGATGCCCGGAAAAGTGTGGAATTCTGCTCTTGGGCTTGCCGAAATTGGTCCGCCCCTTACGATGGCGAAAACCCCTCTCCTAACTCCGCCCCCTTGCCACCTCCTCCACCCACTTCAAATCCATCTATGGCCATGTTTCCTGAGCACTTTTCCGTACAAGGTAACAGTAGTAATAGTTATAATACACCTCCGAATCAAAGAGCAGCGATAGTTGCAGCTGCCAGATCAGAGTGGAGTAGTTCAGAACGAGATAGCGGCGAATGGGACGTTACTATCGGGAAAAATAATTGTATAAGTTTAACACCGAGATCGAAAAAACGTAGCTTGCAGCATGAAGAACTTTTGCCAAAACCCGTCCCTCCTTTAGTGCCAATTTCTGCAACTTCAGCAACAAATTTGACAACATCGCACACATCTCCTGCTTCCCATAACCAGTCTACCACCATTACCGTCACCTACAAACCCTTGCTCAACGGCACAGCGGCGCAAAATGACAGCCAAGATAGAGATTTAGAAGTTAAAAAGGTGAAGAGAGACTTGGATGAGAGGCAATACCTGGACGAAAATGCAAATCAAAATGGGTCTGTAACGAAATGCACGTCGCAGAGTTGTAATATCTTTAGTAATGATTTAAGTGAAGGGACAAGTAGTAGCTCGGTCGTAACACAAGAGTTGGAAGACAGTAACCAATCTGTTGAAAGTTTGATAGAGGAGTTATTGGAGCAATCGCCAGAAGATTCAAAGTGTCCCGTAGAATCGAATGGACAGGGGATTAGCATTGAGGCATTTACACAGGAGCTAAGGGAGCTGGAGGATAGAGTAAAGGAGAGGGTGAAGGAAGTGTGCCAACAAGATGAACCAAACAAAGAAGAGAGGCAGACACAGCAGCAACACCCCCTGGAGGACGAGACGGGGATGACAGGAGGAGGAGGAACAGCGGAGGAGCGAGGAGACAGCAATGTGGTGGCTCTTTGCAGTCCAGCAAGACCTCTGAACCAGCCTGCAGCTCAGCCATATACAGGTAAAAAGAATGTTTACACCTGACCAACTATGGCTGTATGTAGTGGCTTACCAGGGTTAAGTAATAATGCAAATAAATCATGTAATTTAGCTAATGTTCATATATTTCACATTCAAAAGCAGTCACTACTACCCAATTTTCCTGCAGAATATTTAAGTGTAAACATGAGGCATTTTCTTAGATTTTTAAAGGAACTTGTATTTAATTTTTCTATCATTATTTATCTAGATTTGCTAAATTATAAAAAGGTACTACTATCACAACTGAACCTGGGTTGCCAGTGCCTTAACCTGCAAATAGGGGACACGTGTTTTTCTCATTGTCAGTAAATGGACTATGCCTCATATGAAATCACTGAGCTGCAGCACTGATTAATGATTGGGTGCTGGGGTTTAGGAAGTGATGATTCAGATCAGAAAAACCCTTTTATGTTTAAACAAACTGGATTTCAAAATTAAAACTGGTACCTCAAATGGGAGACTCGTGTGAGGCTCATTCTGCTTTCTGATTGGATAAGTACTCACTTTTTTCTAGTTTTTTGCTCACACAACATCTTGGTTCTGAATTTGTTACATTTGTTATGAAGCTCCTAGCTCCTAGCCAAAACCAGATGTGCGTCACTGTCTGTCATAATAAGAACCATCGAGATAGTCCACTGAGTTAGGAAGGAGTTAGCAAAAGGAGCCTGCATGCTTCCTTTCGTAGCTCCTTTAGCTTAGGAACCTCAGGAGCTTCTTAAGCAGTGGTAAAGAGCTAGAAGTGCCCCATAATACAGTGCACATTTTCCCCGAAGGTTTGCAAACATGGCTAATCTCTCCACAATGCAGTAAATGCAGTAAAGGTTTAATTGCCACAGACATTATACAATCCAACTATCTGAATAAACCCATCTCAGTGCTTCACTTGCTTTATTTGTAGACTACAGAATGACATAAGGGAAGACTTTTGCGCACATTGTTCATTACATTTATAGAAAGCAAACTTAAAGCCACAAGGCTAATTTGCATGAATTTCGCTGATGGAGCCCCATGCACTGCTCTATGCTCCGCTGCAGACGGACTAAAGGATTTGGTGGGATATTTGTTGGGACAGAGGACAAAGCAGAGGCTGCAGCTGACGGTAAGTCTTTAGAATATTTAACTATCCATTCTGTGGGCGCATATCAAGTTTTTGGAGGTGGTTCATGTTTAAACTGTTCAGACCCATAGAGCTACAGTCTGTGAGGTTAATTGCACTACACTATCACGTTGAAATTAAAATCAGAGCAGTAGAAGAGAATAAGGAGTGCTAATTGTAGTCCATTTGTGGGTTTTGTAGTTTTTTTATTAAACCGCCATGGGGTCATGTGGCTTCTACATTGTTTTCGCCACTGGTTTGGACAGTCTGATTCTCCAGAAACAACTGAAGCTTCTTCTTCTATCTGCCTGTTAGTCTTATGGTTGACTCCGTGATGTAGCTCCAAGGTAAAGGAGTTAGAGGCCCGTCTTGGAGCTAAAAGCTATGATCTGAGCTATTCGAAAGAAACACTTTATTTTCTTCACTGAGAGCTTGCTGTTTTGCCCTCTGTCTTCCCCTGCAGGTCCTTTCATGGTAGTGCTCTTCTCGAAACTGGAGAACATGCTGCAGAACTCTCTGTATGTGAACATTCTGCTCACTGGCATTGTAGCTCAGCTTGCGGCGTACCCACAACCTCTACTCCGCTCCTTCCTCCTCAACACCAACATGGTCTTCCAGCCGAGTGTCAAGTCTCTTATACAGGTAACACTACAGAGCCGGTAATTCATGATTTTTTAATTAATTTGGTGTTTGATGCTCTAAACGTAATTGTAGTATTTTTATATGACAATAAATCTCTGAATTTAATTAATTTTTTCCTTTGTCTCCCCCTCTGTCTCCCCCTTTTTCTTTCCTTCTGTTTCCCCATTGTGTTTGCTTCAGGTGTTGGGCTCTGTGAAGAATCGTATCGAGGCGTTTGCTGCCTCCCATGAGGACTTTCCTGTGATGCTGAGGAAGGCGCAGCAGTACCTGGTGTTTAGAGGCCGAGTGGACTGGAGCGACCTGTCCTCTGTGCCGCCACTCCGCAGATCTGACTCTCTGGGTACGAAATACACCACTACACCTCTGAACCTCCTCAGGACACAGAAAGGAGAGGAGGTTTTTCAGAGTTTGGCCAAAATACTGAATTTTGCCTGTACATGTGAGAAGGGATTTCAGCACTGCCCTCTGTCTGTCATCTGGGATTCATAAAACCGTAGTTATATTTGTAACTCTTATTATTAATACAGATGGTCCGATACAGATTTAGTTTTTACCAGCACCAACATTCAGTGTTTATCTTACTGCATGAGCAATAACCAAACTTTTGAAAGACTGTCAAAAGCTATCACAGATTAATGTTTTACTTTAAAAATCTAGGAAATGTGGTGCATGTCAAAGCAAACATCCATATTTTAGCCAAATGTCTCAGTTTCCTCACTCATGAGTCTGTTCAATAAGACAAATCTGATGCACCAAGGACAGTCTAGGAATAACACATTGGCAAGCACAGACTGGGACAGCACAGAACAAAATATCAGTGCTAATCATCAGCTACATTTTCAATATCATACCGATAGGATATCAGTATGAACAATCAGAAATCACCAGTATCAATACCTTCTCTCCTTCCAGTGAAAAGCCGTAAACCGTCTCTGGGCGACCTCATCCTTCGCCATACAAACAGTCCGACGCGCGCCCGCCACGCCGCCCAGATCGCCCTTGCCCACGTACGGGATGGAGGCCAGTCTCTGCACAGCGCCCTCTTCAGGAGCGCAGGAGGAGGAGCAGCAGGTGGACTGGAAAAACAAGCCGAAGCACTCAGAGTGAAGAACGCCGTCTACTCTGCAGTTATCTTCTGTGAGTTTCTGAAGGAGCTGGCTGCTCTGGCTCAAGAGCACGCAGTCACTTTGCCATTCGCCAACAACCCGAGCCCTGAGGAATAGGAACTGAACTTGCAACTTTACACAACGCACTGATAAAGCATTGACTTGGGTAGGTTTTGTACATTCATAGTTCGAACTGGAAAATGTCCTCCACAGTGTAATGATATTGTGAATATGATGTATTATAATGACAGAGTATCACTGTACAAAACATTATATGTGGAATAGTGAAGAAAGCCACATAAGAAACACATAGGTGCACACTGATGCTGGTGCTAAGTTTAAGTTTTTTAGAGTGACAAAAATCAATGTTTATTCTTTACAAATTACACAAACCAAATTATTAGAAAAATCAAGCAGGAAATTAAATGTTGGTAGAGGTTGGCTACATGTACATGAATATGAAAATAGATATATTTCTGCACATTTGGGTCAAACTTAAAATTAGAATTCAAAGTAGAGATATCCCGCAAAAAGAGTACCGTTAATATGTAAAGGTACATTCTGTAAGTTTTCTATGGGTTAACAGTCTGTTTGTCTCCATGAAAATGTTATTGCTTCGCCCCTGAATGCTCCACAAAATCCCCAGATCTGACCTGAAACGTTGCCTGATGGCATCACTGGCTTGGGGCTAGTGTAGTTTTATGTGTCATATTGAAATAACATCTTCTTGGAGAAAAGCCGGTAACGGAGCCACCACTAAAAAAGTTATGTAGTGTATTTTTATGACCTCTGAATCCAAATAAAATTTTCATTACAATTTTCTCATAGACCACAGGCACGATTGAGGGTAATCAGCTATTCCGTATAACTTTAAATAATAAATAAAATAAATATTGAAAATGTCAAACATAATTGTAACTTAAAGAGGGGATATTATGCAAAAGCAACTTTTTGGAGATTTCTACTACTGCATTGTGCAGTAGTTTCATTAACGTGATGTAGGCCAGTTGTAATGTAATAGCGCTCTGAATGGGGAGTGACTTAGCATGGAGAGCAAAGGGAAGGGAGACTCGAAGCATCAAAAATGAGAGTGAAACTTCTCAAACATGTTAAGACATTGTTTTTTGGCAAATATAGCATTTTCAAAACAATAAAAGCTAACACAGTGACCTAAACATGTTACATATTAGCAGTAAAATTTATGGAAGTAAAATACCCCCTCTAAATTTTTTAATAAGTTATTCTGTAAATTATATCGTCACGGGTTGCAAGCTAATTAGCCTACTGTAAAAAAACAAACAAAAAAAAGGTTTAGTTAAGTTTACATTGATTCATTTTGCAGATAATGTATTAGTAGGTCAGTTATTTGAAATGGTGGGAAAAAAAAACATGTACATGTAGCAACAACCTTAAAATTGTTCATTATAAGTACCGTTTAGCATAGCTTAATTTCTGTTAAAAAAAGAACAAGAAAAAAAGCACTGCTGCCATTCAACCATTTCTGTCATTATTTTATTTTTATTTTTAAATTTGAAAAGGAAGTTGTCTGTAAATTTTTTTGCACCATTTTCTTGACATATCAACTTCATAGAGAGTGAATGAACTGTTTGCATAATCCATGGCCATAAGACATGACATTACACAATTTTTTTTAAATTTTTTTTTTAAGTTTTCCTGAACAATTTAAAGGGATTTGAAATTTTGAGAGAATTTGAAGTTTGACTAAAACTGATTAGTCTTTAAAAGGCATTTACTGACATATGATTTTTAAAAATCTCTCTTAAGGGGCAAAAGCGATTTACTCTTTGCTGCTAATTTGTAAAACACTATTTTTTTTTTTATTTAAATTTCTAGTGTCATATTGCTATAATAAGCTACTTAATTTCATTTAAAACCTAGTATAAAACTTTCCTCAGGCTTTGCATTGAAATCTGCTCGGAGATATTATTAAAGTGCACTATGCAACTTTTCCGGTGAAGGGTCTGCCACCTGGTCTCCATGGAAATGTTATTGCTTTGTCTGGAATGTTGGAATGTACAGCATTTTCACTCAAAGTTGGGTCACATCTGTGGAGAATTTACCCCAATCACTGAATATGTTTTTTCAAAGTATCTTTTTTGCCTAATAGACATCTGTAATTGGATTAATGCAACATGTATATATTGAATGCTAATCTGTGGAACATTATAGGTACATACTCCATACAGACTTGCAGGTGGCCGACTCTCGACCAGAAAAGTTCAAAAAATCCCAAAAGCGTGGTGGACATTAGTTTGTTTGTTAGCCACAAAGTAAATATAAATATAAATACAAAGTAATAATAATCTATGACAAATGATAATCTAATTTAGAAATCTGATACACCACTGCTCCTTTCTATGTTATCATGTGGTTTCCTCATCAAAAACATACCTGGAATTTTGTTTCATTCACACATTAAACACACAAACATTGCATATTTTGCCTGAGGAACACTGTGTTCCACCTTGTGATGTCATGTGGTGATACAGGAAGTACTCCACTGTGTTTTTAAACTCCATACACCTTCACTAGAATCAGCTGGATAATTTCTGCTGTGGAATCTCTACTAAACAAAAGGTAAAAGGAGCTTTTAACTGGTAAACTACCGCTTCATGACATCACAAGGTGGAACGGAGCATTTTGAGCTTTAGAGATGTAGACAGTCTAATAATAAAGTGTTACTCAAACATGTGTGAATGAAAAAACACAACTCCGGGTATGTTTTTGATGAGTTAACGTCATTATAACACGGTTTAAAGCTCACAGGGGTCAATTTTGCTTAATGTAGAACCTTTAATGGTAGTGATTTCATGCAAGGTCTGAATGCATTTTATAATCGTGTCAGTGTTAATTCTTAATATTTACTGTCATATTTTTCTCAAACATCTCAGAGAAAACTCAGCTTGATTGTAACTGACCATTTCCGCACTTTGCACATCCCTCCACCTGTCGCCATTTTGACATTGTAAAAAAAAAAATTAAGTAAAAATCGACTTTTGGCATTTTAAAATTTTCTAAATGTTAAAATTTCAGTTTTTGTACCACTTTTCTACATATATTTCTAACACTCATTCACTTTAGGGGTTGTTTAATACCATAAAATTTCTGCATGTTGATGAAAAGCAAGTTTGTAAAAGAAAAAAAAAAAGATGTATGCTGTACCTTATAATTATAAGTTTTATTTGAAAAGTTTAATTGTTTAAATTTTTGGGTTATGTATCAAATATAAGCCAAATATCATGGAGGAGATTACCATATTTTTGTTGTAAATTTAAAAAAATACATATTACTTTGGGGATTGTACAATCAAAAATCAAAAAATTAATTGTGAGAAAAACAAGTAGATTAACTGTAATCATTGCCTTGAATGAACACAAAACAATTAATTGGAAGCAAATATTACAACATTTATTTAAACTCGCTGTACCTGATTTTTATTTTCATAAACATAAAAAACAAGTTCATTTTAAACGGTTTGCAGTGCTTCAGAGTTATTCCTCACTTACCTTTAGGGCTGCAACTAACGATTATTTTCTTATAGATTAAAGTACGATTATTTTTCTGATTAATCGACTAATTGTGGGGACAAAAACTGGTACAGGGCCTTTTGAAACGTTTTTTTGAATGCACTGGCCCTTTACCAAATTGGATTAACAAGCTTTCATTTATAAAGTAGTGTTTCTTTTTCTTAAAATTGTGTAAGAAGAATTGTGCCAGGAATGAACTAAAATTTGACTATTTCCAACTAGCCGTAACATTTTTGTATCTTGCCATGAAAATCTGAACAAAAATATCTAAATTCTAACCTTGATTTTTGCCATGTTTACAATTAACATGACTTTGAAACATGACTTTTAACATGAAATTGAAGAAAAAAATAAAATAACTATTATCAATTTAGCCAAAAAATTTAAAATATGATTGATTTCAGTTATTGCCAACTTTGTCGTGAAACCAAATCTCCAAAGCCGTATATATCCTGCATTACTGTGTTTCTGTTTAATTTTCGCGGACGCAAGCCAAAGTTCCACTGTCTGCTGATCGTTCACTGCACAATTTTGATTTTGTTTCAGTATTTTGGGTCGAATTTTGTTGCAAATATTGATTAATTGATTTTTTTTTGTTTGTGTGTGTGTCTATTTTTTGAGTTTAGTGCCAAGTTTAATACTGTTTATTCTGATTATCACAAATGGTTTTCTTTGTTCATGGGATCTATGCAAATGTGCAATGTCCACCATTATAAAGGGATGAGGCAATGGAAAGAAATATTTGAATTTTTAACAAGATTCAGTCATTTTTGCTCATCCGTGATCAGTTTGATCTTTTTAAAGGGCCTATATTACGCCATTTTCTGATCTGTGTTTTCATGTTGTAGTTGTACCCATAGTTGTGTTTTGTTTCATTCACACATGTTTAACACACAAACCCTGCATATTTAGTTCTTCTTTCAAACAAAAAACACTCCAGCTTGTGATGTCATGTGGTAATACAGAAAGCGCTCCACTGTGTTTTTAAACTCCTTTACACCTCAGCTAGAATCATTTGGATAATTTCAGCAATCTCTGCCTGGAATTTCGTTCATTTTGAGCTTTGGAGATGTACAGACTAATAATAAAGGGTTGCTCAAACTTGTGTGAATGAAACAAAACATAACTCTAGGTATGTTTTTTTGAGGTTTAAAGCTCACAAGAGTCAATTTTACATAATATAGGACCATTTATGGAGCGGTCTACAGCCAATCCTTTCAGTAAAAGCATGTCGTTTGGAGCTCAGACTGGAGGAAGACCATTTATAGTGTCAAAGCTACACTATGCAACTTCTGGTGGAGGGCCGCCCCACCTGAATGTCTCCATGGAGCTGTTTTTGCTTTGCCTACAATATTCCACAGAACGGCATTAAACATATCGAACTCTATGGTGCCAAGGTGACGCCATCAGGCCTAGTTACAGATCACAATAAAACACCTACAATTGAATGAATGCAACATGGATGTATTTAATGCAATACTGTGGAACATTCCAGGCAATGCTATAACATCTCCATGGAGACAGTCAGGTGGTGGACCTACCTGTTCCATCATAAAACTTACAAAGTGCACATTTAAGTGGCACTGATAAAATAAGACCAAATCAAACTGAATCAAAAATCATGATTATGACAATGTCAGGCGGGAAAAAAATGTGTTTTTTCTCATCATATCGCTTCTTACTCTGCTTGCTTTTTGAGGTAACATTGAGACACAAGTAGAAAGAGTATGCTAATTTCCCAAAAGTTAAAATGTGTATAACATTGCCCCATCCCTTTTTCACTTTAAAGTTGTAAACCGTCTGCCATTTTCTGTAGATATACTGTACAAACATGGGGTCATAGATCAGAGGAACAAATGTATGAAATGAAACCAACAAAATGATATAAAAATGTAACCTTGAATGTTAGAAATATTTTTATATGTTTTGGATCAACAGGAAAAAGACAAAATCCTCCAGCTTCTGTACAAACACTACAAAGGGAATGTTTTTAGTAATTTATAAAATCTTTGCCAGGCAAGAACCATTGTGTCTGTCATTATTTAAAATTGTTTTAGAGGAAGGACTGGGATAGGACCAGGACAGGACTGGGACAGGACCAGGACAGGACCGGGACAGGACCGGGACAGGACCAGGACAGGACCAGGACAGGACCAGGACAGGACCAGGACAGGACCAGGACAGGACCAGGACAGGACCAGGACTGGACCAGGATTGGACCAGGATTGGACCAGGATTGGACCAGGATTGGACCAGGATTGGACCAGGACTGAACCAGGACTGGACCAGGACTGGACCAGGACTGGACCAGGACTGGACCAAGACTAGACCAGGAGTAGACCAGGAACACTCTGGCTGTACCACCTTGACGATTCCTGGTCTCGTCTGATCTCAGAAGCTAAGTGGGGCTCGGCCTGGTTAGTACTCGGATGGGAGACCACTAGGAATATCAAGTAAGACACTTCACCCAATTTGAGGTGTGAGTGTTGGTATTGGTCGGGGGGCCAAAGGTGCAGATTGGCAGCCTCACTTCTCTCGGTCTGCCCCAGGACAGCTGTGGCTACAGTAGCTTACCACCACAGAGTATGGAGTGAATGAATAATGCACTGTGGAGTCAGTCATCCTATGGAATGTTACGTCATTCATCAACGAAACATGTTTGTGCTTATAACCTTTTTTTTTTTTTTTTACATATTACAAAGCTTTAAAATAACGTTACTCAAAAAGCAGTGAGAAAAAGAACCCCTCAGAGCAAACTTTAAACAATTCAGCTGTTTTCCAAAGTCTGTGTTGTGTTGCCATGGAGACGGCTCAGTGGGAGACTTGCTCCTTCTGTCTGAAAACGAGTGGGTCTATTTCACTAATACACCTGCGTTTTGGAGTTAGGTTTGAAACTTTAACTCTTGGAAAAAGGAAAAAATATTTTAGAGGCGATGAAATAACTGCAAAAATAAATAAATAAATAAATAAAAAACAACAACAATAGGGGCAAGCAGGGGACTGACCCTCAGCCAAAAAAGTTCTCCATGAAGAAAAGCAGGTTATGCCACCAGGCCAAGTTACAGCTACAACTGTGGAGAAGCAACCCAGCCTCATACCAATCAGCAACAACGTTATCAGTTACCAAGCTTTAATGGAACACAATAGAGCAATACATGTGAGGCTTAGTGCACATGTGAAAGTTTAATGAGGTCACAAAATGGACCAAGTTTCCAACAGCTTCAAATTACAGCCACTGGACCATGTGTCACACCATGTACGCTCTGTTCAGTTACATGCACTGACAAAAGGCTTACAGTCATATCAATTCAAAAAAGGTATACTGCGTAACTTTACTTGTGGAGTTTACGGCACCTGCTTCCGTCCATGGTGATGTTATTATTTCACTTAGAATGTTCTACGCATAAAATCTATCTTTCAGGTCTAAATCAGGACTAAACCGGGACTAAACCAGGACTAAACCAGAACTAAACCAGAACTAAACCAGTGCAGGACTATCAGAATTTTGACTTTCACTTTTATCATTGAACAACAACAGGTAACACCACTAGGAGGCAGTACAACATTGTAAAATTATTGCATTACAACACTCCAACTTTATTTTACAAGAGCCTTTATTTTGTGAAAGACATTTTTTTTTTTTACAAATTTGAATACATATATTTACGCCTGACTAACAGCTTTAGGCATAATTTACACTTTTAGTAAACTGGACACAACCCAATCTCTTCTCTGAGACACTCAAACTTTTGCTTAGGCGAGGGCTTTGTCAGAATATTTGCCCTCATATGATCTGTGCAGTTGTATTTGTCCATTTTCCACACGTTCACGGATGCAGTGATAGTGAATGTCTATGTGCTCGGTTCTTGCATGATCAAATGGATTCTTCGGTATTGCGATGGCTCCTTGATTGTCCTCCAGGATCGCAGTTGGTGTGGTCTTCCATTCTAAGCTTGGTTAGTAGTCGTCTCAACCAAGTTCCTTCCTTGTAGCTTGGCTTAGTGCGACATACTCAGAGTCTGCAGTTGAAAGTACTACTGTGGCTTGTGAGGAGGTTCCTGTCTGACCGCTTGTACTTCAGTGCAAGGTTTTGTCTCTTTCAAGTATCTCTTTTGATGGCGGTGAGATGTGCAGGATTTGGACTTTTAGCGTTAAAGTTTGATGTAGCACTCATTACTCGTGCGATGTCTCGGTCATGTGGCCATAGTAGCATACGACCAGCTTCCTACCATGGACTGACATCATCGTCCTTTTTTAATTTGGCATTTGTG
Source organism: Periophthalmus modestus (assembly GCA_019594935.1). Classification (NCBI taxonomy): domain Eukaryota; kingdom Metazoa; phylum Chordata; class Actinopteri; order Gobiiformes; family Gobiidae; genus Periophthalmus; species Periophthalmus modestus. The sequence continues at coordinate 13,072,451 of JAIEZT010000009.1, forward strand.
TCAGCTGTTGTCGCAGTTTTTTTGTAAAATCTCCTCAATGTGTTTTTTCTGATGAAGTTGCACTCTGTCTTGAACCACTGAGATGCCCAGGATGTAGGACAGCTCACCCACGTCCTTCATTTTATGTCTTTTCTTCAGTTTGTTCATACTCTCAGTTGACTTGATCTGAGGTACTCTGTGTAAAGCCAAAGTCCTTCATAAACTCTGTGAAAGCTTTACTCCAGTAGCACATTGATTGTTTTAGTCCATAGATTGACTTTTTCAGTTTGCGCACCAGATGTCCTTGTCCTTGTTGTGTGTAACCTTCTGGCTGCTCCATGTAACTTTCCTCTCGCAAGTGTCCATTTAGAAACGTGCTTACAAGGTCCATTTGGTGCACATGAAGGACAACATTGTACGGATTAAACTGAGCCGTGCCACTGGTGAAAAAGTCTCATCGTAGTCTGCACCTGTGAGTCGCCCTTAGCAACAAGTTTACACTTTTTACCTTTCCACTTGTCCGTCACTGTGCTGCTTGGCTTTAAACACACACGTTGATCATTTTGCTTTGCGATGGTTTGGTAACTTGACCAAGTCCCATGTGTCATTTTCCAGCAGTGATTCATATTCCAAATCAGCCGCATCATTAGTTTTAAATGTTTATTAATATTTTCTCCTGCCTTCATTTCACATCCTACAAACTCGGATCATGCATTAGCTTTAGCATCTGCCGGTAATTGTTCAGTGTATGTCAGCATACCCCACAGCCCTTTTGCTTTCAGAAGATGGTCCATCTGAAATTCCATGTTTCCCAGTTTCTGGTCTGCTTAGCTTGTCAATAAAAATATGATCTTCCATTGTCAATCCCACAACACAGTTTATGACACACAACTGCATATTTTTATTTCACTATTGTGTCCATAAATCAAGATAACAGACCTTAATAAGAGACAAATCAAGCACTTTCTTTCCCCGAGGTTGCTCTCATTAGCGTTAGCAACAGGCTTGATTGACAGAGTTGCTCTTTGGTTGCTATGACACTCACGGTCGTAATGCCAAATATGGAATTCGGCTCCAAATTCGACTCTGAAACTCCCTTAGTCCACTTCTTTATACAGTCTATGATTACAACAAGGACTGTGTAACATTAGAAGACATATCCTAAAGGTGCACTATGTTCCGCTACTTGCTTGTCTCCATGAAGATATTTTGCCTGTAATGTTCCTCAGTATAGCATTAAAGAAAAATGTATTCAACTTGAGGTACCAAAAATACCTTGTAAAGGTTACTTGAATAACATGCATTGTTACCGTGAGTGGGGTCAGCCCTCCATAGATCTGATGTGTAACTTCTGGAGATAGATGTTTTAATGCCATACTGTGGAACATTCCAGGCAAAGCAATTACATGGAGGCTAGCAGGTGGCATACCCTCCATCAGAAAGGTTACACAAATCAACTATTGCTTTGACTATTTGAGCTTTTAACAATATTGTTAAGTTGTTACTTTTGTATTATAATTTTGACTTGTATATTCATTAGTTTAAATGTATTGACTGGTATATGTACTTTTTAATTTGATCATTTTATAAGCAATATCCAAAAAAACAAAAACAAATACTGAACCTAATTTATATAAGTGACTAGATCCTGCCGTATTCATCCACTCCACAAAATATGTACATTAAAGGTCCTCTTCCTTCATTTTACTTTCATTATCTTTATTTATACGGTAGGAACCCAATGAGAGCAACTGGACTCTCTTTTTCTCTCTGGGCTCTATTTAAAATACGAAAAGGCAGAAAAACAAGCAAGTATACGAGTCCATGTAAAACCTTAAAATATTTTGCATATTTTGTCTCGCAGCAGTGTAGGTATATTGGATAAGCAGCTCTTGAGGTCACAGTAAGCCTGCTGTGTACTGTCTGCAACTAAAGCACTTTATTGCCCAATAATTAGGAAGTGTGTATTAGCATGTAAGTTGTTGCTTTAATGTCACAGCCAAACTCCGCTCCAACGCTGAAAGTTGTGAAAATTTCTTATAAACTCAGTGCAGTGAATAATCAGGATGCTCAGAATGCGTAAGTGAGGAATAACTCTGGACCTCTGCAAACCATTTCAAATAAATTAGTTCTGTTTTTCACATTTTTAAGACAGTAAAAATCAGGTACAGCTCCATTAACAATAGAATAATTGGTCAAATAAATAGCAATATAATGAAGTTATATCAAGGTTGTATAATATTACAGACCTACCTCCAGTTTCATTTGTGACTACTTCAGAAACAAAAATAATCTAAATTGTTTGTTGACAGATTGCAAATGTCCTTTATTTGAATTTAGCCAAAGGAGAAATTGGATCTGGTCTGCTTTTCTCTCAGCTCTGACCAATTACAGAGCAGAATGCACCAGAGCAGCCAATCAGAAAGTAGAGTTCAGACAGAGGAGTATTAGAAACATCCAATCAGAGACAAGGATAAGGTGAATAGAGGATCAGAGGAGAGACAACACAGAGATGGACTCTCCAGCTGCACCAGGTAAGAGCATTTCAATAAATTAACAACAATTTTAATCTCTAAAATCTCTAAATCTCTAAAATCTCTAAAAATAACACGAATAATTTTGTCCTGAAAGCGATATTTTCAAAAAAGAGATTACAATTTTAAAATATGTCATAACTAAACAGTTATTTGTTAAATTAATCAGATGGCAATGGCAGTTACCATGGCAATTAACAATTCAAATGAAGGGTCAGCAATCCTCAAAAAATGAAAACCACAAATACCGATAAATGTTAACTGTTTGTGAATATTTTTTGAAATATTTTGGCATAGAGCACTTAATTATAAAGTCCTTAATATTGTTACACTATTGTTATGTTCCACATTATGGCATTAAACAAATCCATCTGACATTTATTCAATTATAGGTGATTTTGTTGTTCAATTAATATATGTTTCTTACATTCTTACTGTAAGTGGACTTCCCTCTCCACAGATCTGACTATTATATCATTGGCTTATCTTTGCTTATCTGCTTCTAGATGTTATTGCTTTGTCTGAAATGTTCCACAGCATGGCATTAAACCATGGTGACAACAGGGACAACAGGTGACGCAACAGGACTCAGCCTAAGTTTAATGTTTAATGTCATACTGTGGAACATTTCAGGCAAAGCAATAACATGTAACAGGCAAGTAACGGACCATCCATCAGAAAAGTTACACTGTGGACCTTTATATCCAGAGTTGGGTAGAGTAACCAAAAATTATACTCATGTAAGAGTGACGTTACTTCAAAATCATATTACAAGTACAATTAAATTATTCATGTATTTAAGTTTTTGGGAAAAGTACTACTCAACTAAGAGCAACTGTTGGGGTGTAACATCTGATTTGTAATTTGAAGTTAATGTAATTTGAAGGACAAAACATTAAATATTGCACAAAATGAGGAAAAACTAAATTGTATCTGAAGGATCTGCAGGAAACACAAATGTTCAAATCATTTGTCACCATAAAACTTTTGTCATTTGTAGACTCACAGTGGGAAAAGCAGCCAAGCCTTTTACTCTAGAGTACTGTTACTTCAATATAAATAGGAGTAAAAGTATGCTGCTTGAAAAGTACTCTGAAAAAGTACAATTTCTTTAAAAAGTTACGCAAGTGAATTTAACTGAGTAAATGTAACTTACTACTACTCACCTGTTTATATCTTTAAAGTACATGAAAAAAATGAATAGAATCTTTAGACTATTGAGTTGCATTAGGTGGAGTGGTTACAGGCTTTTGTACAAATTGTCATTGATTTGTTCTACCCACCTGAATGAGTGTTTCCTCATCGATCGCTGTAGTTTTGAAGTTACAAAGTTTGTGTTGGAAACAGAGCCCTTAGTGCATCAGTGAACAGGAGGTGCATCCATAATTCAACAGTAAGATGAGAAACTCTACTCGACCTGCAAGAGCCAGCCAAAGTACAAACAAAGGCAGCCACAGTGCAGTTTGAGATGGATTTTCACTGTTTTGCTCATACTGCAAATATCTCCTAAGAAAATGTATATATATGTAATATAAGAAGGGATAGTTGTAAACATGCTGGTTTTCAGGTTGATTGGTAATTGTGACTATTCAGATCAGAATTTAACTGTAAGAACCAAAAAATATTGTGATCACTTTAGAAGCATAAACAAGACATTAAGTATGTTCAAACAGCAAATGAGTTGTGTTAACAATACATTTAAAGCCACAGCATGTAACTTTTTAAACAAAAAAAAAACAAAAAAACGACCAGAATAAAGAAATAAGAATAAAGTTTTTTTTTGTTTTGTTTTTATTGTAATGAAAACATGCATCCTTACTGTGAACAAGCTTGCATCTCTAGTTTTAATTGTAGCAACAAGTGTACTTACAGCAGCAGCAGTAGTGTTAGCAGTAGTACTAGTAGTAGTTCCGGTAATACTGCAATGGGAGGAGTTCTGTTGCAAGTAGATTCTACCATCTTTGAGCCTTCTACCGTGATTATAACATTTTTCCCTCATCGAGACATGCCTGAAGAGGTTTTAGATGCATCAATGTGTTTCAGTAATTTAGTGATCTCTTCCAGGCACTATTTGAACCCTGCTTGCAGTTAGTTCTAAGATTCTGTGCAACGCTCAGCCCACAAACCTACATCATCCATGCTCCCGCACAACAATTCCCATAAATATACAAAACACAAGACTGTACACAACTACTTGACAATGTATGATGCAATGATCATGATCATTAGTGGGATTCATGCTGATTGTGCTGTAATAGTCAAGTGAATAACTCTGAAGCTGAGTATCAAAGATGAAAGTGAAACTTATAAAACATGTTAATACATTGTTTTCGGCAAATACATTTTCAAAATAATACAAGGTAACATGGTGATATAAATATGTTATGTGTTAGGAGTTTAGATTTAATTTACATTTGTTTATTTCTAATTTTTATGTTACATAAAAACGAAATTGTGCTTCACACAGGCACCACAATTCAGTGCCACAGTAGATAGTAAAGGTAATATAGTGCCAGCCTAACTGCTGTAGACCAACTGATGAAGTTTTGGATTAAAAAAACACAACGGTGTCAGTAGAGGCCTGGGTGACGTTTGTTTTGGTTGGTATGTCCTCTGGAAGGTTTTTCACCACATTTGTTGTAACAAGTCTGTATCTCAGAGTTCCATAGATAGCTCCTCAGCTAGCTCTTAGCTATTGTTTTAGTCAGTGATGAGATGGGCCATTCACTCAAAGTATTTCCTTTGGTAGGTCTGTCACATTTGCTGGCACATTTGGTGTAAAAAGCCTGTAGCATCTCAGAGGTACATAGCTATCTTCTATCACAGTCTCCATGGATACAGAAAAAGCATACAGCTAATTTCACTCAATCCAGCAGTCCCTTGAACTGCACATGCTGCACTTCTTAATATATTAAAATCCCCAAAGAGCAGCCAACCCCATAGAAGTTAAATACCCCTTCTTTAACTAAAGTGACTATATGACAGTCTGCCCTAGGGCAGCTGTGGCTACAGAAATAGCTTACCATCACTGAGTGTGGAGTGAATGAAAAATGCACTGTAAAGTGTCTTTGAGTGTCTTGAAAGACTGTATACACCCAATCCATTATATGACTAAAGTCAAAACATGCACAGTACATACACTAAAATCCTCAAGCTAAGTACTCCCGTCCTGTCTAAGCCTAGATCAAGATCTGGAGAAAGGTTCCCAAGTGCTGCGCTGAGGTTGCCCACTGCTCCTGACAGGTTTAACCCAAACAGCATTGAGAGATTGGTCAAATGCAGTGGAAAAAACATCCACAAGAAGACAATAAAATATACCATACATTACCGTATATGTTAATTACAACTGTTAAAATACATTTCATTTCCATTCAATTTAATGCCATAAACCAGAAGATTCTTAGAGCATTCAATGTTTATTCATATTGATTGTTCAACTCTCAAAAAAAACAGCTATTTTTAACACTAGTCACTCACATAAAAATATCTTCTTGTTGTTGCAGACACACTTACTCTGGGCACTGGATCCTTTACACAGGACTGCATTATTCATTCACTCCACACATGGGGGTGGTAAGCTGATGAGGTAGCCATGGCTGCCCTGGGGTAGACGGGCAGAAGTGAGGCTGCAGCTGCAGTGGTTGGCACTTAGTGGGCAAACATTCTAGTCAGCTATTTAATTTCTGTTTTTCTCCATGTTATTGCTTTGCATGGAAAGTCTCACAATATGTCCTTCAGTTTTCTACCTTGGCTTTATTAAATTGCAGGTCTTGTACTGCTCAAAAATACCTTAAACCATATACATTCTTACTGTAACACGGATCACCGCTCCTCAGATCTGACTGACTTGACATGTTGCTGTCAAAGTTCACTCCAGACAAAGCAATAACATCTCCATGGAGAAAGGCAAGTGATGGACCCTCTACCAGAAAAGTGCACCTTATCCCACATTATTGTTTTTTTGTCCTTCAACTTAGACTCATGAAAGTACATTTTGTGGTACTTGAACTCTTTAGTCTATGAATAACAATCAAAACCCAGGACTATCTTCAAAAGCACAGAATTGAAGTTTGCTGCATTATTGACACAGGTCACCGCCCACTCTGCAGCCTGCTCCTGTCAACAGCTATTTGAAATGCTAATGCAGGATTAGATACAAACTCAAAACTTCTCATGGAGACAGATATGTTAAATGCATTGTTATTCTGCCTATTGAATGTGCTTTTTTAGTGCACAGATTTTGCCATTAGGTCATAAAGATTTTTTATAGTGGCTATCAGAGGTGTTTTGGATCTGGTTTAGTCCTGGGTTACACTTGGTTTATTCCTGGTATAGTCCTGGGTTAGCCCTAGTATATAGTCCTATATTAGACTTGAATTAGTCCTAGGTTGGACCTGGGTTAGTCCTGGTTTTGTCCTGATTAGACTTGGATTAGTCCTGTGTTAGTTCTGGTTTAGTCCTGTTAGATCTGGTTTACTTCTGGGTAAGAACTGTGTGGTTTAATTTCCACACAGCTCACCTTTAAAGCATGTCCTGCGGTCCGGAGTGGGATTTGTTCAGGAAATGACCCAAAAGACAGAAGCTCTGATAGTGTAATGGATTTTCTTACGAAAACAGAGTATATGCCAATTACAGACAGAAGTCTTGGTATCTCTAAGCCAATGTGAGAAAGACCTCAAACAAAGGACTGCTCAGGTATTTATAACCTACTATATAACACCTCTTTCGTAACCTATCCTAGGTCCCAAGATTATTTAACGATCTCCAGATGTTCTGCACATAGCATCAAGGATAAACACATGAGTCGGTGACCTCATGACAACTATGGATTGAGAGCCTAAAGGGACTGGCAGGAGAACGAGGGTCTCCTGGAGCAGGCCAGACACCACAACTGGTTTATGATTGGATAAGTTCAGAATTAGACCTGGGTTAGTTCTGGTTAAGTCCTATTTTAGACCTAGTATGGTCCTAGGTTAGACATAAATCTGCTCTGGGCTAGACCTGGTTTAAACCTGGTTTAGGCTTGGTTTAGTAATGGTTTAGTCAGTTACTTCTGGTTTAATCCTGAATTAGACCTGGGTTAGATTTTTTTGGTTATTTATTATTACATTTATGCTCATAATCAAACAATCATTTGGAATTCAAAATATATCAGCCACCTCCTTAAGCTACTCAAAATACTATGAGGTGATTTTAATGTTACGGCCAATTATATAATTTAAAGAGTATAATATATATTGTTTCTCTTCTTCAACAGATTTCTAATACCAATTTCATCACAGTTCTATCGTCATGTTTGGAAGTATCAGCTCTTCTCCGGTCCCACCTCTGAGCCCCACGTCACCAGACCCTCCACACACCAGGGGCTCCTCCCAGAACATCTTCCCCAGCTCACCTCCACCCTGCTGGGTTACTCAAGCACGGTGCGATCTGGCCCAAGCGGAAACCGAATTACGTTGTCAGCAAGACCGCTACAAGGCCGAAATCGACTCTGTGAAACGTGGAGTCGATCGGGCGATACTGGGAGCGCGTAGGGAAGAGCGCCGCCTAGTGGAGAGAGTAGAGCAAGACCACAGAGACACCCAACGTCATCTTGAACAAGTGCAGCGCGAAAATTTAGCCGCGATACGAGTTAGCCAAAGTTTGCTAGAAGAGCGGCTACGTAAGCTAGCGAAACTCCAACAGCAGATTCAAGATGGTGGACAAAAAAGTGTGAATCAAAATGTATTGCTAAAAGAGGTTTCTGAGTTTCTACAACCATGGGAGATATCAGTTTCCATCAAAAAGGTCAATTTCAAACCAAGCTCGCTACCCAATGCAGTCAGTTTTGGAGATATTCGTGTTCAGGAGCAAAACTTGTGCTTGCATATGGGCGGTTGTGGGCCTAAAGGACAAATGTGTGCGTTACATTCACAAGAAATTCAAAATAATGAAAATTTTGTGCATCAAGCAACAACTGAAGAGGTAAAGAGACAGGGATGGACCTCAAGTTCAGGAAGAGTAGCCAAAAAGATTAGCATTACTACGGAAACGCAACCAAAACCTGCAAAATCATGGAAGTATGAGCAGTCTGAACTGGAGTCTACTCAGGATGAAGAACATGAATCTGGGGACGATGTCTTCCTCGCTGTCCCTACACTTCTCCAGAACCTTGATGCAAATGCTAATGCTAAACCAGAGCTGCATCGTTCAAATAGCGCTCACTATTCAGCAAGAAATCAAAGAAAATCTTCACTGTCACCGGAGCACACCAAGTTAGTGCAAAGTCGCAGTTTTGATAGCCAAGATACAAACAGTGGCAAGCTAAGTCCAGATAGCAGGCTTTTGAAATACAATAGCTCATTAGCATCACCAAGGATTAGCCCAAGGGAGCCGCTCATTAGCCAAAGTTGCTTAGATTTAACATCACGCGGTAGACCACATTCATGTCTTAGTCAGTCTTCAGATGACCACTCATTGGCGACCCTGTGCGATTCCGGTAGAGCGCTTTCCCCAACAGATAGTTTAGATTCAAACTACACTTTCATTGTAAGTTCAGCTAGTGAGCATAACAAGTCACTTTTAAACTACAATTATCGCTTGTCAAAATCAGCAGTGGATCTATCACGAAAAACACGACCAAATTGCAAACTGGATGAGCAAGAAAATGCCTGGAAGATAGGATGTAGAGATTATAGTTCAATGTCTGGAAATGCTACTATTGGTCTAAATGCAACAAGAAGATTTACAGACTTTGGGCAAAGAAGTTCATTAGGTTCACAACAAAGGAAAACCCCAAATCCACAACCGCTAGTTTCGAGGTCATTGTCCATGTCTGTAATTGATGGTTCATCCGATGGAGGAGGGAGGAGAGAGAAAGGGCAACCCGTCCTAAGAGAAATGGAGGAAGATGAAGGAGGAATGAGTTTTGGGAGATTTGAGCAAGTTGGAATGCGTTTGGTGAGGCAGTTTGGGAAGCAGGGATCTGGGAGGTCCGATATGACGTTACCTAGTGGGATCCATGCCACTCCACAAGGACAACTGTTTATCGTGGACTGTGGAAACTCACGCATTCAGGTAAGAGCTATGACAGCAGAGAGGAAACCTACTATTTTTTATTTATCAGCCGACCCGCCCCTGTTGTATTCTCACACCTCACCACTAGATGCTATTTGTGTTACTGGAGTCTGATAGTGTGCCAGCTGGTCTGACAGAAGACCAGAAAGCACTGGTGAGAGGAGAGAGGGAACAGGTTTCACATCAGCCATCTACTGGTAACAAAAAATCTAAATACATTTAGAGAAGGAAGCTTTTAGATTAAAGCATGCCACAGTGATGAATTATGTAATGTAAAGTTAAGTTTTTAAGTTTTGATGCCAGGCAAACTTAACTTTACTTAGCTAAATGCAAGATAGAGTTTGATGCCTTGCATCTATCTTGCATTTATTCAAACATGGGTATTTATTGCCAAAAATACCTTGAGAAATAGGCACCTGTCCACAGATCTGACTTGTAACTTGACCTAGTGGTGTCACCTGTTTGTCACCATGGAGATGGATATGTTTCATTTATTTCAGGCAAAAGAATAACATTTCCATGAGAAGACAAGTCAACGGCAGACCCTACTCTAGAAAAGTTAAATTTTTAAATACAGGTGTAAAGATTGTTGTAATAGGTTGTATTCATGTTGTACACATGAATACAAACTATTAATGAGTCTTATGTGATAGGTCATAATTAAGTCATAATTTCAGATAGAAGCCATGGACCTATCGCTACCTAAATTCTATCCAAACTGAAAATCCACAAATGTTGAACCTAGGCAAGGAAAGGCAAATTTATTTATATAGCATAATCTGTACGCAAAGTAATTGAAAGTGCTTCACAAAATAATGCTGCATTCAGACTGGGGTGTCAAAAACACATTGGACGCCTTTGCATTTGAGGACAAACGCCTTCATCTAGAGCGTCCGTTGTGGTCTGCGAGTGCCTTGGGATGTTTTATTTTCTCTGTCTTTGTGAATGATGCAGACCAGGTTGGGCAAGTTGCTTTAGTGTATTTATTACATATAACTCATCAACAGAGGCAATCGCCTCGGCAGCGGCGTGTCTGGGTCCATGACTAGCCTTTATACTAGCGGATGCAAGTTGCCAATGAAGCTGATGTCTTTCTACTTTTTTCAGATAATGACGTTGCTAAATCACTGCAGCGTAGTCTGATTGGTTGACCCTGCACGTCAAACACCAAAAGTTCAGCTTTTTCAACTCTGTTGAAAAAAAATCTGCTCTTAATCTGCTGTCAACCTATAGAACTGTTAAGTGATGATGTCACTTCTGGGTCCAAACAGAAACTTCACAGCTGATTTCTAGCTTTGGTTTTGTTCCTTATTCATCAAAAAAGAGACAATTACCTTTCAAGGGTGTATGTTTAATACAATTTGTATCAAATATATAAATAATGTAGTAAAAATCTCTAGGATTACCAATATGTAGTCCTATATCGCATGAATTGCCGGTATCCGTTAATGTTAGTTTAGCCTAGCCAACCTCCTTCATACACTTTCCATAGTTATAACCATCTGTGCTTTTAACCTTGTTAGCTTTTGAACGACTGCAATCTCTTTTTATTTTTTTCACTTAACTCTATTGATCTGACTGGTTTCTGTGTTCTTTTTCTCTATCCAGGTGACGGACTCCCGCGGCAACGTCCTTCAGCAGATCGGCTCCTCTTCTCCCTCCACGTCTCGTAAATGCAGAAACTACTTTGACATCGCTGTGAACTCCAAAGGCCTCATCGCTCTGAGCTGTGCCGCCGAACGCGCCCTACTTATATACAATCGCCACGGACGTCTGCTCCAAACCTACGGCGGCGCCAACCAAAACTCAAGCAAGGACGATTTAGAAGCTCCTCGCGGGGTTACCATCACACGATCGGATGAATTTCTGGTCGCAGACATTCGTAAAGGGACTCTTGTAGCGCTAAAACTCGAACCAAAAACTGCGTGTCGTATTGAGAGAACAGTAGTGACAGGTTTTCACAGACCGTATTTAGTAGCAGCTTGTTTGATTTCTGGGTTAGTCGCGGTTTCGGAAAGAGGAAGTGAAACGGGAAGAGTACCATGTGTCAAAATTTTAGCACCAGATTGGAATACCATACGAATTTTGGGGGTATGTGCGGGTATGGGTCCAGTGCTGCTTTCTCCATGGGGAATTAGCATAGATAGAGATGGAAATGTCCTAGTGGCAGATTGGGCAGATCAGGGACATAGGATTGTGTTGTATCCGAGCAGAGGAGTGGGACGACCCATTATAACAGAAGGGCTAAGCAGTCCTAGAGGTTTAACCATATTACCGGAAGGGCATCTGGCTGTTTCTGACAGCATGCACCATTGTGTGAAGATATTTCAGTACAAGAATAATCAAGATTGAAATGAGTTACAACGCAATGTTCTAGTTAGTGAGTGGAATACATTATTTAAAAATTATCTTCACAAATTTTACGAATCAATGTAATGGCTAAAACTCCTTTCAACTGACTACAATCGCATCTTAAGAGTTAAATAATGGTACCACTTTCTGAAGCTATTGTGAAAAAAATATTTTTACTTTTCTTTATTGATGCTCACATTGAACTTGATGCCAGTTTTTGTTTCATGTGGGTATTTTTTCATATTTATTTACTATAATAGTAACATATTTAGGGTTAAAGTGCACATGATAGGTTTTCATGTTTTTTTGTTTTTTTTTTTGTTTAATTATGACTTGGTTTGGTTGTAAATATTTATCATAGTTTTACATCAGTCAAGTTGAGCTGAGAAGAAAATTACAAAAATACAGGAAGTAATGGTGTGTTTGAAAATAGAATACCTCTACCTATGCCATCAACTTCTGTCACTTTAAACATTTTAACTATTTAATAAAATAAATGGTTAATAGTTTTTAGTGAAATTTTTGGCCCTCGTCAACATTATGGTTGCTAGGTAAGGTATGGGATTACCTCTATGTTTGTCACATCTGCTGCCTGTGTCCAACCAGGAAGTAAAACTTGCAATTAACAGCAAATTATGCACTTGATTCATCACAATTAGGTTTGGGACCCAAAATTTAACCCATTGTTTTGGACAGGTAACCCGTGCATCACTAGCCTCATACTTTGTTCGACACATTTTTACGGGTTAGATATAAAAGAGTCTAGCTTCACCCCGTTATAGGAGCGCATTTTTTATTTGTAATCTGAATGTTTAGTGTACATAAGAAGTGGTTTCACACAAACAATGTAAAAATAACTGTATTGCTGTGAAGAAATAAAAACAAATATAAATGCGTTTGTCTTTTCAACTCATTAAGAAGATGTAACATTTTTCCAAGTTAGAAAGTTATACTAATCTTAAAGTTCATGCTTAGAGCCATATGGACAGTGGAACTAGGCTAGTTTTTGGCTCATATTTCAAACACAGCACATTGTGGAACTTTTCTAGAAGGAAGCCCCCTACCTGTCTCCATGGAAATGGTATTGCTTTTCCTAGAATGTCCCAGAGTTTGGTCTAAAACAGAACTTTACCAGGGTTAAACCAGGACTAAACCCGGAAAAAAGAGGGGTAGAGGTTAAACTAAATCTGGTAAAAGTTGAAATTTTCTTTTAAAGTATTAATTTATGTAACTACATTACACTTTTTTCCTATAGTAAAGCTATTAAAGCAACTAAGAGTGACTGACATTGTGTTGTTGACCAATGAGCTGTTTCAAAATGACACATTGTCCTCCCCCTTCAAAAAGCTTCCATGATATATTTTTCTTTGATCTTTGGTGTGATTTTGCTGTCAAGACAACAGCACGAAAGGAGACATAGAAAACTGGACGAACTGAACATTTTTCAGCAAGAAGGTCTCGCCAGAGTTGAAAATTTTAAACCTTCAATTTATGACATGTCAACCAATCAGGGACCATGTTTTGTTACTGGGGAGTGACTGAAGCATAGCATCAACCACCCGCTTCTAGACATTTTCAAAACCATAATTTGTGTACTTCAGCATGTACTACTTTAGTTAGCCATTAGTCAAGTCATTCAAGAAACATCTTCAGTTCATGCCCATAATCATCATTCCACCATGTGGTGACCAGCTGACGTGAGAAGGCAGGTTGATTTTTGGGGCTTTTTATTTTCTTTTACTGGAGAAAAAAAGTCATGGGCTACTAAGTGTATGATTTATCACACCTTCTGGCAAAAAGAAACATAAAAAGGTAAGCAAATTCATCTTGTTCATGTCTGGACTTGCTGTAACCTTGTTTTTGAAAATGTTCATCTTTGTACAGAATTTGTGAATTTCCGATTTCTTTGGGCACGTTATGCATTCGTCACACATTCAGAAAATGTCAGATATGGGCTCCAAAACGGTGTGTTGTCAGCTACAACAATTCATGGGATGCTTTATGCTCCTAACATGGTAGTTTCTGTTGGTTCCCGTGGTCTTCCAGCATTCAAGCTGACCAGCAATTGCTGGTGGTTGACACTGATGTTGTTTTCCTTTGTAAAGCCACGATTGAGGGTATCATGACTATATACAGATCTGAAACCAACTTCTTGTCTAATTTCCCAAATAGGCAAAGAAAGAAATGAAGAATGTTAAAAACATTGGAACCTGAGGTAAAGAAAAGACTACCTGACTCCACTGGCATAAAAAGATTACGTATCTAACATTTGCCTTATGCCGGAGAAAGATTGTTAAAGAACAGCCCCCAGTTAAAGTGATGTTGGAACACTGGCCGGTGGTCTTCACTGTAACTCAGGTACAATTTTTTGTCATGAATTAAGATTACATTTTTCTAACTTACTGGACATTACATATGTCTATATGCTGTACAAATGTAATTACCGTTAAGATTTGACCAGATATTTATTGAATCTTGGAATACTTTTGCTGTTACAATAGGGGACTGCACAATTAATAGCAATCTAATGTAATTGCAGTCTGAGTAGATGCAATTAATAAATCGCGAAGGGTGCAATGTTTGAAGTACCATACTTTCCTCCACAAACAATGAGCTTGGAGATATGAGGAAAAATTTTCATTCTCCCAGCCCTAGTTTGATTTGTTTTGGGGGGGTTTTTAGTCTTTCCAAAAAAAAAAAAAAAAAAAAAAAGATTTATTTACACTCTGTTGAGAGGAAAGATAGGGGTGCCTCTAGTGACCCTGCTAAATGTTTATGCACCTCCATATTCTGAATGGGCTTTAAAAAACAAACAAACAAGGGATCACAAAATGAAAGAACACATTGTTAGGAAGAGAAATGAAACAAATGAGATTTACACAAAAGATATTATTATGCGGGTAGGGCAAAACCAAACTGATTGAACACAAATTAACAGAGATGCAAATTGTTTTGAATTGTACTATAAAAATATATATATTCCCAAGCCTCAATGTGAAGTGACTTTCAGTTTTTTCACCAAAATCCATTCACCAAAATTAACTGTTGAACAAGGTAAGGATCTTGTAAAAGAGATTTCAAGTAAAGAAGTTGGAGTAGCAATATGTCATCTCAAATCAAACAAAGTGCCCCACGGATCTCCCAACAATGATTACCTTGGATCAGATTGGATTTATCTGCCACTGACAAACAAGATAATATATGCTGTGCATAAACCATAATGTACCTGCGATTTTGGTGTGTTTAGACACAGAAAATGTATTTGATTGTGTGTGTGTGTGTGTGTGTGTGTGTGTGTGTGTGTGTGTGTGTGTGTGTGTGTGTGTGTGTGTGTTGGTCATTTCTATATAGAATTCTGGATAGATTTGGTTTTGATAATAAACTGATTAGAATACATGCATTATATCATAATCCAATGGCTAGAATAAAGGTAAAT
This sequence comes from Periophthalmus modestus, assembly GCA_019594935.1. Taxonomy (NCBI): domain Eukaryota; kingdom Metazoa; phylum Chordata; class Actinopteri; order Gobiiformes; family Gobiidae; genus Periophthalmus; species Periophthalmus modestus. The sequence continues at coordinate 13,087,808 of JAIEZT010000009.1, forward strand.
AGGGCAGTATCACAATCCTATTAGGTTAGGGAGAGGCTCAAGACAAGGTTGCCCCATGAGCCCCCTGCTGTTCGATCTTTTTGTTGAGCCGTCAAGTCAGTGGACCATCCAAAACCAATATATTAAGAGCATAAATATGAGAGGGGGGAATAAAAAATTGTAATTGTTCATTTCGATCTTTCTCCTATTACAAATTCCAAGAATTTATTGAAAACACAGGTTATATGCTTTGGATACAGCCCATCTAAAAGTCTGTCTGAAAGATACCCACTTAATTGGGGAGCAGTCAAAACTAAATTCCTGGGAGTCAACATTTTCAAAGATTTGTTAATTTTTTATTCTGATAACTTCATACCATTAAACCATGCAATTAAAGATGATGAGCAGAAATGGAGTGCTATATCCCTCCTTAGCTTTGGATCTAGAATACAATCAGTCCACCTATTTCAATCTCTTCCCATAGAATTTCCAGATCAACAGTTCCCGAAGTGGGATAGGCTTATTTTGAGATACATCTGGCAGGGTAAAAAACTCAGGACTAAAGGATCAAATATCAAAATTTATAATTATCTAGGAGCAGGAGGGGTGGCACTCCCATCATTAAAATATTACTATATTGCCGCAAAATTGAAACCACTGGTGTGTTTATGTAATCCACAATATTTTAATAAATGGAAGGTCTTTGTGGAGGCAACAACAGATGAATATTCAATTCAGGTACTTATTAGGAAAAAAGGATAGACTGGACAAATTAAATTACTTGGAAACACATTTACCACTTTATCTCTCAAATTGTGGAATAAGGTAATACAACAAAACAATTAAAAAGGAAGGAATGTTGAAATTTTGTGGATATGACAAAGACTTCACACCTAACAAATCGGACGTAAGGTTAAAAAAGTGGGGTTCACAAGGGTTAACTGCATATTGTATACTTCTATACCAAGGGAAAATAGAACATTTTCAAACAGTGCATGGTTTGAATAACTGTATATTTTTAGTTTCCTCCAAATTACAGATTTAATTAAAAAATTATTGAAAAAAAAAAATAAAATAAACTTCTGTTAAAGGTGTTTGTGGATGCCTATATTGTAAATAAATAATAACCAAAACTAGACTATACAGAAAACTGCAACAAACAAAAGCAATATTATACCATGCAAAACAAAAATTGGAAGAGAAGGGATCTAACCATATCTGACCAGCAATGGGAAACTCTAACGGGAACTTCAACCTTGATAAAAATGGAGAGAGTTCTGTTGGAAGAATTTGGTTAGGTTTTTCAAAACACCAGTCCAGGACAGACGTTACACCAAATCATCAAACTGTTGGAGGCCATCTGGAGGACTAGATGTAACCCATTGCCATATATTTTGGACATGTCCTCATTTTGTTCTTTTCTCACAGAAAGACACAAAAAGGAATAAAACAAAAAACAACCCAAAACCACTAAGTGAAATATTAGATCCGGGCGTTGAGGTCCCAACCTTTGACTGCCACCCATATCTCTCTGCACCGGCTCCTTACAGATCCTCCCGCGGGTGGCGGGTCCACAGGAGGATCCTCCACCGGCCAGAGGCCCCGAGGAAGACCCAGGACATTCTGGAGGGACTATGTGTCTTAGCTGGCCTGGGAACATCTTGGTGTTCCACTGGTGGAGCTGGAGGATGTGTCTGGGTTGAGGGAAGTCTGGGAATAACTGCTTATACTGCTGCCCTCGCGACCTGACCCCGGATAAGCGGAAGAAAATGGATGGATCTATGAAACAGATCCACATAGTAGGGGCCTATAGACTCACATTACTGACTATTTCAGCTCAGAAACATGAGCTGCTCTTTGTCCTGGGCCACTGCTTGTATAAACAATATTACTGCTGTGTTTAGAGCAAAAATACATTTTACTTACTCAGTGTTGATACAGATTCTTGGTCATCCAGCACCAAAAAAAATAAATAAATAAAAAAAATAAGATTTTACGCAAACTAGGTTGATTTAGAAGACATTTAGTCCCGAATTCAAAACAGTTTGGGCATTTCAAGTCTTATGTGTAACCCAGGTAGTTTTCTGCCCTTAGTCCATCTCTATCTCACTTTTTCACCCATGGCTGTTATGCAAAACTTGACCAGTATCCGGAGGACTTAGGAGGGGAGTGAGAGAGAAGCGAGAGGGTAGAATGAGCAGGGAGGAGAGGTGGAGTTAAGGTACACTTTATTGTCTCTGTAGGGGAAGTTTGTCTTCTTCATTTGACCCATCGCGCAGTGGCTGAACTTGGTAGGGAGGACTACCTACTATGGTGCATGTTCCACACAGAAATGCCCAGGGATCAAACCCAGAACCTTCTTGCTGTGAAGTGTGAGTACTAGCCACTCAGCCACCGTACCAGGTATAAGGAACACTGACTAAGACATTACTATTCCTCTTGTATGTGACCAGCTTTATAAAATTAAGTTAAAAACGATTCTACATTTAGTATACTTGTTGGACCGTAGATTTAATTTTGAAAGACTTAATTTAGCTTCTTGTCACGTTTTTTGTTTGTGTGTTCTTTTTAGTTCAATGTTTATTGTGACCTCAGTAATCACAATTTTTGATTAAACTAATGTTCTTGACATCCCTAATCAGGACTAAACTCAGCTCAAACCAGAAGGACTGTCATGATAAATACTACTTTTAGTTCATGATAGATGGAACAATTATTTTTGAGGGTGTGATGGAAATGTAAGTATATTTATGTTGTGTCTTTAAATGCATTTGATCTACGTCAGTCTGCCAGATCCAGACTAGACATGAAACTCGTTGTTATTCTACCTGTCCAAGTGTAAAAGTTCATTATCATATGGGTGTGAAACAAAAGTCACTCTGCTTTGAAATGTATGTAGCTTTGTCATTCTGGTATAAAATAGTCAGAGCTGGGATGCTGGGGGGACTGGGATTTGGTGTGGAGACTGGGGGAGACGCTGAAAGGCTGCCAGTCCGTGGCCAGGGCAGGCCTGGGCTCTGTCCTGTCTGTATCTGCTGTAACAAAGAATAAAACTCTTCTGTATTTCAAATACTCACCGAGCTTCGCAAATGGATTACTTTTCATGGAGAATTGCAATTTTTTCTAAAACAGTGGTCAGTTTTTACCATGTGTACTTTTCTCTGCACTAGTGGGCAACTTTTTTTTCTCTTGGAAAGATTTGAGTTGTAAAGAATTAAATAAATAACTTCTAAGACCCATTAATTGTTTCATTTATTTATTGCAGCTCGTGTTAATTTACAGTACGGCACATATAATTATTTTGTGGGGGAAATCCTGCTTTGGAGTGATAGGTGATTGTGTCTAATTTAAATATATATAGACATGTAAATTGTTAGCTTGACAGGCCTACAAACCAGCACCAAACCAGGATAAGTTTGAGCACACATTAATTAAGTGCTCCCAGGATAATTACCCCCTGGCCTTCAGTGGACAGAATTCTTCCACCTTTCACCACACTATACTCTCGTATCAGCCTCATTACCTCTTCTCTGAGCTCAGATGGGGCCGTCTTACTAAAGTTCTCAGTGCATGTGAAGAAGTCTACAATCAGCTCTCCAGTCTCATCTCCTTCAGTGAAGCACTCTGTGATGTCAAAATCACTCGGCAGCTCATAGCTCTGGTACGGGACTCCAATTTTGTCCAGCAGCTGCTTTATATACACATGTGTATGCCACTTGAAGTTGTTTGACACACTCGACTGACTGTGGAGGACTCTCTGCACCCTTGACCTGTCACCCTCACCTGAAACAGTCAACAATAAAAATCACAATCACAAATCAATGTATATTCTCTGCATCCATCCATCTTCCCGAGCGTGGAAAAGAGGGGATATAACCACCCGCGGAGGGTGAGCAGGAGAGAGAGAGAGAGAGAGAGAGATAGAGATGCATATATATGTGTATATATATTTATATATGTGTGTGTGTGTGTGTGTATATATATTATATATATATATATATGTATATATATATATATATATATATATATATATATATATATATATATATATATATATATATATATATATATATATATATAAAAAATCTCCTCCTCACCCTCCGCGGGTGGTCTTTATCCCCTCTTTTTCCACGCTCGGGACCTATACCAGAGGCCTGGGAGCTTGAGGGTTCTGCACAGTATCTTTGCTGTTCCTAGTACTGCACTTTTCTGGACTGAGATGTCTGATGTTTTTTCCTGGGATCTGCTGTAGCCACTCCTGTTTGGGGGTCACTGCCCCGAGTGCTCCGATGTGCCTTCACCTTCCAGGCTTTCTCCAGCTCTTCTTTGAGTGGTATTTCTATAGTTTCTCATGCTCCTCCTTTTTCCTGATGTTCCCATCGCTTGGTACTGCAATGTCCACCACAACGGCTTTGCTCTCTGCTGCATTCACATCTTCTAGGAGACTTTCAGATGGTACTTCACTTAGTCTCTGCAGGCGGTGTCGGGGTTGCCTTGTGTTATGTATATATATATATATATATATATACATACACACACACACACATATATATATATATATATATATATATATATATATATATATATAGATATATATATATATATATATATATATATATATATATATATATATATCTATATACATACACACACACACACACACACACACACACACACATATATATATATATATATATATATATATATATATATATATATATATATATATATATATCTATATATATATATATATACAAATACATATTTTTACTCCACTTTTAATGGGACATTAATAGTGGCATAATCAAAATTTCTCTCCCATAGTTATTAGTGAAGCTGAACAATAGATGGTTGTTTAACTTTCACAATAACATATAAAATAATTATTGTTAGAACCATTTCAAGATTAAATAGAAGCATTACATATAATTTTTACTCCAACAATTTTTTTGAAATGTAAATTAATGGCAAATATTAAGCAAAACTATTATTCAAGCTTTTAATCACGTTGACTATAATTCCTTTATTAAAAATATGTAGACTATGTGATGTCTATTTAGTTATAACTCAAAACTACAGTAATGTGCAACCAAATGAGCGAGAGCACGCACGGCCGAAGCTCACATGGACATATACGCACTCATTTTTGTTTTCTCTGCTTATGGCGACTAATAACAAAGGCAGCGCTGCGGAGCACATGCTTTTTGTTTGTTAATTTAACCATTTTACTGTATGGTTACCTGAGCGAAGAATAATGATTATGGCGTGCTTTATTTGACTCATTTGGCTGCAACTTTACGCACCCCTGCTCCACAATGAATGTATTTACTATTTGGAACATGACAGCTATGTGGTCTGCATCTCATTATAAAGTGTTTCACTGTCCGAAGTGCACTGTTAGCATGCTAAATGTTGTTAACTTTACCGTCACAGTATACTCCGCTCTCACCTCTAAAAATTGTGAAATGTATAAACTCACATCACTGTGTTAATACAACCCACCCCTATGTAAAGAGATCATGATATTCCATTATTCCATGTCCTCTGACCTGACACTAAATTGATCATGAGTTTGCCGTTCTTCTTGAGGAGGCTCTGATAGAATCTGATGGTAGCTTCAGGATCCTCGACATAGTACAGCATCTGTGGATTCAGATACAGGTACACAAATACAAGTGGGGAGGATTAATATATACAATCCAATACTTCTCTAGACTTTTCTATTGAAACTTTGCGATGACATCATACTGTGGGTGTTCGACGTACATGTGTATGCCAGAATGTTCAGCAGTTACCATGGTGACACAATGCACACATTAGTAAACAGAGCCAATCAGGAGCCTGTGATTAATTCGAGTGTTTGATTTTTTACAAAAAGATGAGTGACTAACTGAAATACCATTAGGTAATGCTAGATAGCTTATGACTGCAAATTTATTTGAGAGAGACTTGTTTAACAGCACAAATCAGCTCACCTGTCATAGCTCCAACTAAATCAGCTCTTTCTGGTCAGACTGTGTTGAAATAAAGCCCAGATTAAAGTCTAACAAAACCTCAGACTGAGCACCAAAACATTTAAAAACTCAATTACTTTTAACGAGGCTGTGACCTCACATAAATGAGTTTGAGGGATTGGTACCAGCCAAGTCACTTTTGATAATTCATTCATTCATCATTTTGGAGGGGTAATGCTAATGGTAAAAATACAGGTGATTGGCGTCGGTGTTCCAAAATCTTTATTGTGGAAGTGGATGATAGCATTTTCATGTAATATCACATCAAATGCAGAGAACAAATATTCCTAACAAGGACAATAAAGTAGGATGGTACAGAGAACATGGCAAGAAATCGAGTACTGTTTTGAGGTGCTTTGTGCGACTAATGGTGCCCTTATAGATGTGTATTAAATGAGGTAAAAAACTTTGGAAACCACTGAGTACGACAGAGCCCTGTGGAGCTCTGCAGTTTTGGGGTGCCAAGATTGATTTGTGGGGCCCAAGATGTACATAAAAACTTCTGTCTCGAGGTAGGATCTGAACCAATTTAATGCTTTGCCTTTGTCTACTAAATACATGTTGATAACAGCTTCAGAGTATCACTGGAGCTTTGTGCACACATACTTGGAGCATATGGATGAAGTCGACCTTCTTGGTGATATTTCTCTGTCTCCACCGCTCCTGAAACTCAGAGGACGTCATCTCGTTCCAGGTGAAGTTGACAGGGTCCAAGTGCGACACCTGAGCCACCCTCTCTGCACCACACGCAGAGTTTAGAAGAATACTCATATTTAGATTTAATTTGTAACTTTTAAAGTTTGACTTAACACATCAACTCCTCTCAAAGCACATTTCAAACTGCTAAACTGGGTAGTACCTGGAAGATTAAAGGGGAGAGTGAGGGCAGAGGAGGGGTTTAAGACCTGGCTTAGCATCATATTGTACCTACTTTGTAAAGACAATGACACAAATTATGTATTGTTTCTGTACCTTTGAAAGTCTGAAGCAGCAATGTGCTGGGTTCCACCACCTCATTATCCAGCATCACCCCTGGGTGCTTTAGACGCAGCTGGGAGAGAATTTCCATGTCATAAACACCTATATCATTAAAAAAAACAAACACACACAACAACATAATTTTATGTTCCCAAGACTCTAGGTTCCCATGGCTCTATTCTCTTGCATTAAAAAAAAAAAAAAAAAACTTATCCTGTCTAGTGATGTCACAATATCACATTTTAGTGTTACGTTATGACAGGAGAAACATCACTATTAAACGAGTATTCACAGCTACTGACACCATGAACAAACAGTGAAATGTTTCATTTTCTTTCCGTTCCATTGTCACATGTTACAGTGTGTGACCTGGTTTATGAAATCAAACTTTCTGAATGATAATGTAAAGTTGAGAAAACATAGTCAGCCAGATACAAAAGTACTTTAAGGGCTTTAAATTATTTATTATTATAATGTTTTTGTGAATTAATTATTATTATTTTTTGGCTTGTATTGTGACCTGAATAATCACTATTATCAATTAATAGCAAAGGTCAAAGTTTAAATCTGTCAGCTGGACAAATTGTTGTAGGAGTAAAGATGTTTCGCTGCTCATCCAAGCCGCTTCTTCAGTTCTAGTCAGATTGCTGGTGGACACTGCCTTATATCTATCTGAAGGGAGGAGCTAACTACACTGAAACTGTAAAGCTATTGTCTCCAGTTTTCAGCTGGAACCACCCTATTCAATCTTTAACAACTCTGCTATTGTTCTTTGTTTTGGGTCTGAGGATGGAGTTGTAGATGGGGGAGAGATGATGTTTGAGGCCCCCATTCCTGTTTAAGGAAGCATTCTCTTTCCTAACAAAAATAGCTTCTTTACCTCCGCTCTCAAACCATTTCTTTTCTCTGGCTAAAATCTGAACTTCACTATGTTCAAAGGAGTGGTTAGTGGCTTTGAGATGGAGATGTACGGCGGACTGGGATCCAGAAGAACTTTCACGCCGGTGGTACATCCTCTTATGAAGCAGCTGTTTAGTTATGGAGCTCTGCAATTTTGGGGTGCCGAGATTGATTTGTGGGGCCCTAGATGTACAAAAAAACTTATGTCTCGAGGTAGGATCTGAACAGTTTAATGCTTTGCTTTTAAAACCTGCATATTCTTTAAAATGAGACAGTAAAATACAGTAATCAAGCATATCAAAGGCCGCTGTCAAATCTAAAAGAACCAAAATGCCAGAACAACCAGAGGCAACTATTTAAAAAAAGCTCATACCTTCTCCAGAACCAAGTCCAATGATGCTTATCGTTTTTCCCGTCACCGATGCTGAGAGAGAGAATATAATTATAATCTACAATTCTTCAAGATCCTGGTCTGGGACATTTTTGGAGAGTAAATGCAATTTTTCTTTTAGCAGATTTTCAGCAGTTTTCTTATTGACAATAATTAGCATTTATTCTATTCAAGAATTTTGATATGATCGTTTTTCATAGCACACATCTAAATATATTTAACTAATATTTATTACAAATGACTTTAAACAAGGCTGAATCTTTGCACAGAGCTAACCCCATCAAAAATAATTTATTTGGATTAAATAATAAGTTCAGTTTTTAAGCAAGGTGTGGCCCCCACCAAATGGACACAGCATATTACATTTAAAATACAAGAGGTATGACTAACATCCAGCAATAAAACACTTGTAATTGAATTCAAAACATATAATATTTAAAAGTTTAATATCATACTGTGGAACATTCTACACAGCAAAAGTATCTCACATAGTGCATAATGCATATTGTGTATTATACAATAGAACATCCCCCCAAAATAATAATAAACTTAACAAACATCTGATTATTAGCATGCTCTACTGTTCCTAGTCATTTTTTGGCAGCTTTATTACAAATTTGGTAAATTTACAGTTTTCTGGTAAAAAAAAACCCAAAACATCTAAGTGTGTGCTGCCTTCAGTGGCCTCTGCAATTTCCAGTAGTTGGCATGACTTTCCTGATTACAGCCAAGTGTTTCTGATTACAAACATCTGGCTGCAGGGGCTGAATTTTGTTGATCTGTGAGATACCGAGTGCAGCCAATCCACTTAGACCAACACTGCAGAAGTACAAGAGACCTGAGGCCGTGTAAAGTCTGCCTTGGGCTTTTATGTCTTGGGGTCAGGTGCCCCCTGAAGGTGGGCATTACATAACCTGCTCATTCATATTACCACATATATAATATTTTCTTTGTAAAATTAGAAGATTAATGATGTATTTCAAATCATAGTTAGTATCTTTGTCATAGATTTTTTTTTCTTCATAAAGTGGTTTTTGGTATTTCTATTAATCATTTCCTCAAACTCTGTCCAAAAATATTGTACATATGCACATTCATAGAAAAGGTGACAGATGCTGTCACTGTTTGACAAAAAGTAACATTTTAACATTTTTTATTGATTTCACAATTAATGCGTGGGTAAATTTGGTGCAACATTTTTAATGGTCATGTTAATGGTGGTATTAATTTAACCTCATGACACTTCAAGATATAGTTTGTTACAGTCAGAAATTAATCTTTGAATAGATTATACTTCTAGACAGAGCGTCGATCAAAGCAGTTACCTGGCCAGTTCGTCAGACAGGGTAGTGCGGATGAAGTCTTGCATGTGTAAATGTTGATTTGAGCGCTCCCGACACATCCTGAAGCCCTTGTTGTATCTGTCGTCATCATGAAGTAGGGACTTGAGAGGAGAAGCCATGGTGCTCTGTACTGAGCTGACTAAGCAAGACTGGAGCTGTACTGACTACTGAGTATTTGTAGTTAACGCTTCCCCACAGCCGTCCAATCAGGTTTGTTTATCATAATTACTATTCAGTATATCCAAAAGACAATAATACCAGTAGACCAAAAAAATAAAAACGTTGCCCCCAATAAATATATTGCACTTTAGTAATTCCATAATGTGTAATATAAATATGTCATAAATTAATTATTTGACCAGCTCAAATGTTATTAAATAGGCTTAATGCTACAAAAAAAAAAAAAAAAAAAATGCCCAGCTAGTGTTAAGTTTTGTTTTTTTTGTTTTTTTCCTGTGATAAAGTGAATAATAAGTAAGACGAAGTTCAAATCTGTCAACTGGACAAATCGTTGTAGGAGTGAAGACGTTTCGCTGCTCATCCAAGCGGCTTCTTCAGTTCTGAAGAAGCTGAAGAAGCCGCTTGGATGAGCAGCGAAACGTCTTCACTCCTACAACGATTTGTCCAGTTGACAGATTTGAACTTCGTCTTGCTATGAATCAGACCTGGACGACTGAGGGTTTACACAGATGAATAATAAGTAGTAATTATCATGACAGGCCTACGTGTTCACTAGGGCTGCAAGAATTAATGGACTAGCTATGACCAACTGCGATCGGTTTTGAAAAATAAGTATAGAGATATTTTGAAAGTCATAATCGTTATCTGGATTCTACGGCCTTTAAAATATATATGAAAAGACCTGTTTAGAGCAAAGACAGTGTCATTTTTCAGGTCCATTTATAATACACTTAGAAGCCTTCAGTCACCATATTTGAATCTTTATTTTGTTAGAAATATATATAAAAAGTCTCAGTATGCAATATATATAATCCCTGACTACTAAAATAATTGTTAGTTGCAGCCCTAGTATTCACTTTAAAAAGACTTTTGTCCAATTGACAGAATTCAACAGTATCTTTATGTCACACGGTCCACTGTTTGGTGGTGAGAAGTTTGTTCAAAAGAAGGTCTCTTAAAGGTGAGGGTGGGGTCTGTTTGAGGATGTGATCTTGCTGTTTGAGATCCTGCTCCAGATCCTGAGTCAGTTAAAACTCCTCTGTGCAAGATGTCAGCTAAAACGTGTTCTCATTCTCCTGGACATGTTTAAAATGTGAACTAAATCCTATTATTAAAGCATAAAAAAATAAATAAAATAAAATAAAAAAATTGGCACCAAGTCCACATATCAGCTTCAGATGGGGTAAAAAGGAAGGTTTTTACATTATGTTTAGACAGTGCACATTTAGGGGCTTTGGGATAGGTGTTTGTAGATGTGTGTTTTGTTTTAAAGATGTGTACATGAATGAACAGCCTACCTGACTAAATGGAGACGATGTTCATTGTCTCATTAATGCCACTGGAATGATAAATTAGATAGATCCGAAGAGAAGTTGGCCTGGGAACGCCTTGGGGTCAGTCTAAGCTGGGAGACCCTGCTCAGACTGCTGCCCCTGCAACCTGGCCCCAGATAAGCAGAATAAAATATAAAATACTAACTACAAAACAAATAGAGTGACAAAAAGTTAAGATTTTTTTTTTTTTTTTTTTTTTGAGAAGTCTATTTGAAAATGTTGCCAATTTCTTGTAGGCAAAACATCAGTGGTCTGTCACTAATTGCCTGTAATGCATTTTTGAGCTTTAATGTAACATTTGATTTAAACAAAAATATTATCTACACAATAAAGACTCATAAAAACAGTTGAGTTCTGTTGATTTTTTAATATAGTTGACACACTTTTCTCATAGTGAGTAAATTATGTCTCCCAAGAAAGTATATTTTATAAGCACAAATTATTAAATATCATGTCTTTTGCAAACAAGAAGAGCCATTTGAGTCACTTTATGATGTTTTGGAATGAGAGCTGAGGCAGGATTCCCCCCAAAAACCTGTTCTATATGTACTAGGACTGCAATGTTAATAAAAATAATCATTAAAAAAACACTGTATTTTGATAATCATAATTGTTATCTGGAATATACATATTCGAAAACACATATGAAAAGTACAGAAAATAACAAAAAGTTCCCCTCTAGAACAAAGTATCCACCATAAGTATTAACCCTCCAAAATCTGTCATGTATTAAATGATAAGTCAATAGTAATCTTAACTTAATTTATTTCACCCAGTACCAGGGCCTCAAAGAAGTGTTTGACCAGGATTTTTCCATCTTTCTGCTCACCATGCTGAGAGTCCAGAAGCACCCTCAACACCTCCTGTCTGAGCTCAGGCGAGGCCTTTTTACTAAAATCCTGCACAAAGTCCTGCAGTCAAGTTTGAAAGTTACATCTTCTCAGTTTCAATGGGCAGAGATCCTACACTACCAGTCAAGTTTTTTTTTCTTCTGCTTTTTTTTATTTCTGGTTTATTTCTTTCTACATTTTAGATCCATAAGGAAGACATCAAATATATGATCCAAGATGAACGGAATTATGTAGCAAAGAAAAAAATAGTTAAATAATTCCACTAAATATTTCTTATATTTTACATTAAATTTCCTAAAAGCAGCCACCCTTTGCTTTGTTGACATGATTTACACTTCAGGTGTCAAGAGTCAAGGAATGCCAAGTGTTCAAAGCAGTGATCAAAGCAAATGGGTGGGATTTTGGGTGGGAACTGACTACGCAGCGCTTCCAAATCCTACACGTATCACAGATTGAGAAAATAAAATTGGAGAACAAAATAAATACAGAGCAGTGGACGTATACCGGTGAAAGCAGGGGTTGACGAGAGTAATGATATCTTGAATACAGGAGTATAAAGATACAGCTAAATACAACTTCAAGAGGGTAAATGAAAAGGGAAAACAATTAAAACATAGTTAAAAGGTCTAAAAAATGTATTTTGCATAACAGGTCTGCTTTAAAATAATCCGTCTTCACAACCCTGGACCTGCTCAGGGAGGTGGTGAAGACAGTTATGACGGAGAAAGGGAGGGCCACTTACGCGCTGCTTGAGTGATCATGAGTTTGCCGTTCTTCCTGAGGAGGCTCTGATAGAATCTGATGGTAGTTTCAGGATCCTCGATGTAGTACAGCATCTGTGGATTCAGATACAGGTTATGTGTAATCTCAGAGTTCTGTGGACTTTTCTATTGAGCTGAGTGCACACATACATGAAGCATATGGATGACGTCGACTTTCTTGGTGATATTTCTCTGTCTCCACTGCTCCTCAAACTCAGAGGAGGTAATCTTATTCCAGGTGAAGTTGACAGGGTCCAAGTGCACCTGAGCCAACCTCTCTGCACCACACAAACACAGTTTCACAGATTTTTTGTTCTGTCCCAAGCTCTATACCGATGGCAGTGAAAATGGGGGTTTATTCGAACAATGACATCTTCAATACAAGAGTGTAAAGATTGCTCAAACATGCATGAATTTGGCACATTGAGAGAGGCAAGACAGTGATGCACAGCGGCTGGTGGCTCTGAGAGAAGACCACATCAATCTCCCTGAACAGAATCCGGTCAACATCACCGTGGCAGACATCCAGGAAAGAGTCTCAGGTATGAAAAACTGGAGTGCACCAGGCCCTAACATGATCCACGCCTACTGACTAAAGAAACTCACTGCTCTCCATGAGCATCCACCTATCGGCCAACCTCCCTCTCCACCTCATGGAAGCTCATGTCAGGCATCATTGAGGCTAAGATAAGTGGGCACATGTATCAATACATGAGTACAGCATGGCTGGGCATCGGCAAAGATACCAGAGGAGCCAAACACCAGCTCCTGGTCGACTGAACAGTTGACTGCAGAACCCGTCAGGTCAGCCTGTGCACTGCCTGGATTGATTACAAGAAAGTGTACTACTCAGTGCCACACAAATGGATCACTGAATGCTTGGAGCTGTACAACATCAATAGAATTCTAAGAGCATTCATTGCAAACTCGATGAGGTTGTGGAAAACCACCCTTGACGCCAATGGCAAGCCACTTGCACAAGTGACCATCAAATGTGGCATATACCACGGAGACACTCTGTCCCCACTGCTGTTCTGCATAGGTCTGAACCCCCAGTCAAATCATCAACAACACTGGCTATGGATACCGACTCAGGAATGGAGCCACCATCAGTCACCTCCTCTATGCGGATGACATTAAGCTGTACGCTAAGAATGAGCAAGACATCGACTCACTGATCCACACCACCAGGATCTACAGCACAGACACTGGAATGTCATTCGGGAGAAGTGTAACCAGATGGTGACAAAGAGAGGGAAGGTAGTCCACACAGAAGGAGTCTCACTCCCATTAGGAACAACAGCAGACACTGAGGACAGTTACAAGTACCTTGGTATCCCACAAGCAAATGGCAACCTTGAAGAGAAAACAAGGAAAGCAGCTACGGCCAAATACCTCAGACGAGTAAGGCAAGTCCTAAGGAGTCAGATCAATGGCAAGAACAAAACCCAGCCAATAAACAGCTACGCCCTGCTAGTATTCAGATACCCAGCAGCAATCATAAGCTGGCCAAAGGAGGAGATACATGCATGAAGGGTTCCATCCCAAATCCAGCACCCTGAGAAGGCCAAGGACTAGTGAGTGTGAGAGCCACTGTCCAGGATGAAACATCCAAGATACATAAGTACATCAAGGACAAGGCCTTGATGTACAGAAGTATATCAAGGACAGATGACATGCTCGGCAAATTTCTCAGACAGTGGAATGCAGAGGAAGAGGTGCTTGAGGTACCGTCACGGGAGGATAAGCCCCTACATGAGATGCACCACTGGAACATAACTGAAGTGACTGATATTAAGAAATTCTACCAATGGCTTGAGAAAGCTGGTATGAAGGATAGCAGAGGCACTCATCCTGGCTGCATAGAAGCAGGCCTTGAACACTAAAGCAACAGAGGCACAGATCTACGACACCAGTCAAGACCCAAGGTGTAGGCTGTGTAAAGAGGCCCCTGAGACAATCCAGCACATGACTGCAGGGTGTAGGATTCTGGCAGGGAAAGCAAACATGGAGCGGCATAACCAAGTGGCAGGCATAGTGTACAGAAACATATGTGCGGAGTAGGGACTGGAGACCCCAAAATCAAAGTGGGAAACATCTCCAAAGGTAGTGGAGAATGGTCGAACAAAGATTCTGTGGGACTCCTAGATACAGACTAACAGAGTGGAAATGACGAACCAGCCGGACATTGCTTTGGTGGATAAACAATAGCGCAAAGCTGTTGTGGTGGACATTGCAGTACTAAGTGATGGGAACATCAGGAAAAAGGAACAGGAGAAACTACAGAAATACCTCCAGTTTGGGGTTCACTGCCCTGAGTGTTCTGATGACCACGGGCACCTTCACCTTTTGTCTTTATATATTATACGTTATACATTTAGAATAGTTAAGAGAAAATTATACTGGATTATTGTGTTATTGTGTCAGTATTATCATTTATCAGCAATGTATTGTAGTTCAGAATTTGTTATTCTTGACAGGTCTAATTCTATGTCACAAATTATGAACACAAACAAATCAAAAGTGATGCCTGAGCCTAACCTTGTACCTCTGAATTTAAGGAGCTGGAGATTGCTGGGCTCCACCACCTCGCTGTCCAGCGGCACCCCAGGGTACTTCAGACGCAGCAGGGAGAGTATCTCCAGGTCAAATTCACCTACAACAGGAAACAACAACTCTTAACAGGCCCATATATTACACTATATATCTATGTTGATCTATGTTATAATGTAGTTTCCTTGCTACAAACACACCTGGAGTTGTGTTTTGTTTCATTCACATGTTTAACAACAACGAATCATAGTTGATCATGAGTTCTTCTCTCAAATGGATTGTGATGTCATTTGGTAATACAGGAAGTGCTTCACGGTGTTTTTAAATTCCATACACCCCACTAGAATCATTTGGATGATTTCAGAATATGCTAATCTCTATTGAAGTAAAGGTAAAAGGTAGCTGTTAACTTGAAAACTATTACTACGTAACATCACAAGGTGAATCAGAGCATTTTGAGGTTTGAAGATGTAGACTAATAATAAAAGGTTACTCAAACATGTGTAAATGAAACAAAACACAACTCCCGGTATGTTTTTTATTAGGTAACATGGCTTAAAGCTTACAAGAGTCAATTTTATGGTCAGTGGGCTGCACAGCCATGTAACTAGAGGCTAATCTTGAGGCACCACTGAGCTCACCCCATTCACTTAAGTGTAAACCATGTTTAGAGGACATAGACACGGCCTTCAAAAATACTCAATGAATATGCTCTCTGGTATTCAAATGTGGAATTAAATTGATTCCTTGTTTTTTTGTTTTTTTTTTCTCATTGATCTTTATTTAAACAGGGACAGCTCAATGGGAGTACTCAGACTCTCTTTGTCATGAGCTCCCTGTTAAAATACAGAACAATACAAACAAACACAAATGACTGCATCGGTCCACTGCATTTCAGGATCCTGTTCTGTTTTCTCTGTCAAAGTCTAGAACTTCCTAATTTTTTCATCTGTTGCTCCACCCTTGACTGATGTAAAACTATGATTTATACACTGCTCAAAAAAAATTAGAGGAACATTTATTAGTAACAAAAGGATGCCACATGATTTTATGTAAATAACAATGATCTCCTTACAGAGGGGTTAAACCAAAGACACCCCAAAAATGAAACTGAAAAAATGATGCAGCAGATGGATCTAGTTTGCCAAAATGTCATTATAGCAAC